>OZ005648.1:408535646-408843146 GCA_963930645.1 Salticus scenicus | reverse complement strand
ATCTCTTCTCTCTTCCCCCCCCCCCTCTTTTTTTCTTTTTGCTGTTACCTATATATTGTAGAGATATCAAAATACATGGCTATATAAACGTATTCTAATGTGCTAGACATTATTGTTGGAATCGTCTTGAAGTGAATTTCCGTTTGTGTTAAGGTCTTTATTAACTCGCAGGCCGACTAGGCTAGGGGCCCTCGACTTGGGAATTTGAAATTTCCGGTAAGGATGAAGAAAAAAAATATATAGACTAAAGTTCCCCTGCAAACACTTCACGAAATTTTATTACTAAAAGCGTAATAAAAATTTTGCAAAATCAATATTCTATTCATATGTGCATTTTGGTTTAACATGGTAGTGAAACTTTCGGCTTTATTTTTTTTCTCTCCTTCCTTCTTTTTATTTTTTCTTTCTTTCTTTCTTTTCTTTTTTTTTTTTTTTTTTTTGAAAAACTGGTCAAACATTTCTATTACTTTTTGACTTAAAACTATTCAAAAAATGTTTCTGAAATGAATTTCAAGTTATACAGTCGGCAGCAAAATTATCCCAGCGCTTGCAAAAATACTTATATAAAAAAAGTACACTTAATACTGATTTGTTAAATAAATGGCTGTCGAATCATGTTCTAAGAACATGATTCGACAAGGATTTATTTAACTAAACGGTATCAAGTGTACTTTTTTATATATATATGAATTTTTGCTAGCGCTTGAATAATTTTACTACCGACTGTACAGTCTTGATTAACGCACTAGCCGACTAGGTCGTAAGGGTCCTTGACTTGGGAGTCCAAAATTTCCCTTTCAGTTGAAATTAAAAAAAATATTTATATATTATAGACTAAAAATACTCCTGGAAACGACACTAAATGAAAACTAAAAAAGCGGAGAGGAAAAATAAAAGTGGAATAATACTAATAAAGGGGGTATTTTACTCAAATATGCATTTTTGATTGACGTATGTGGGAAAACTTTTGGGTTCTCATTTATTTATTTTTCAAAAAATTGCCAAAATAATTGACCATTTTTTGATTCAAAACCATACGAAAAATATTTCTGCAATTGCTAAAAAATCAAACATTCTACCGATGCTCTGACTTATGTGTTCAGATTACTGGATTTTTTTTTTTTTTTTTCTCGACATGTTTTCGATTATCTAAAAAAGTACCAGACGAAATGACTTGGATCTTCACACATGCAAAGAACATTTAAAAACTCATTTTTTCCACTATCAATTTAGTCCAGAGTGCAATTAGGGTACCAACCACAAATTGAAGAAGAGCGGAAATATTTTGGATCACCCTGAATCATAAAAAACTACAAATGACTTGTAACTTTAATATATTATTGTACATATTATGTACAATTTTTGTATGTTTTGGTGCGGGAATTGCGCAATTATTTAAGCGGATATAATTCTTTCTTTTTTTTTTTTCAATAATTATTAATTTTTTTGACAAGTTTTTTGTATATAACTAGAACGAATTTCCATAAAATTTTGCGAAACTTGCAGAAAATTTGACAAAACATTAGCGAAACATTGTTCTGAAACATAAAATTCACACGTGTAATATACGTTGAGATATGATCATATTATTAGTAAATATTTTACTGCACATGTGCGTAAGATAGAAAACTTTGTATTGCATAAATTGAAAGCTAGATGTATTGAGAAACTTTTATCAAAAGTTCATTTGAATAGAGTATAAATTAAGCAAATTGTCGGCAAAAGAACGAACTAGATGTTAGGTATTTTCCAGAGTTGAAATTTCATAAGGGGTTTTTTACATTCTGTGTATTTAATTTGAAGATTCAGTTATTTCAACAACATAACAAAAGTTAAAAAAAAAAAAAAAAAAAAAAAAAAAAACTTATAAGCTTGTAACTTTAACATATTTTTATTTATTTACTAAGATTTGTGAGTTTACAAGGGTTTTTTTTACAAAAAAAGGAATTTTACAACGAGATTGAAATAAATGGATCTTCCATTTAAACACGCAGCATATGTAAAACCCCTTATGAAATTTCAACTCTGGAAAATACTTAACATCTAGGTCGTTCTGTTGCCGACAATTTGCTTTTTTTTTTTTTTTTTTTTTTTTTCATATTAAAATGAACTTTTGACAAAAGTTGCTCAATATATCTAGCTTTTAACCTATGCAATATTTTTTTTCTATCTTTAGCGCATGTGCAATAAAATATTCACTAAAAATGCTCATATCTCAACGAATATTACACGTGTTAATTTTATGTTTCAGAACAATGTTTCTCTTATGTTTTGTTAATTTTTCAGCAAATTTTGTGAAAATTTATGGAAATTCGTTCTAGTTATAATCATAATACTTGTCAAAAAATTTAGTAGTTTTTTTGGGAAAATGTATATATATATATATATATATATTACAGAATTTTTATTAGAAGTGTATAAAATTTGACAAAAATAGATGTTTTTGGATTTCAACAAACTAAGTAAATTTATTGCTTTAAAATTAGAAGATGTATTTGTAAGAAAAGACAAACAAATACAATGGTAGGCTTTGTTTTAAACCTATAATTACTAAAACAAAAATCCTAGCTGTTCGCTTTTTTTAATACAATAATGCGTTTACTTTACTGTAGTCTGCTTCAGTATGACCACTGTACCTAGAACTGATTTGATAAATGACCAAATTAAGCTAAGTGATAAAAAAAGCCTTAAGCAAGTTGTTTATAACATTTTGAAATAATTATTAATAAAAATAAATTGAAAAAGGAAATAAAATAAAAATAAATAGTTCCACGAATTTTGCCACATGGGGTAATTTGTAGGTAAAATTTTCAGCCCTCAACCCCCATGCACCCTGTAATATAAAAAAAATAATTGCATATAGATAATTATAGCTTAGGTTATCCTTTTTCTTGTGATAACATATTTTGCCAATTTTTTCAAAATCTGTGTGGTCTACAACATATTTTGCTTTATGAAAACGATTAAAATTTAAGGTTCGCAATAATTAAAAAATAAATAAATAATAAAAAAAAAAGATACAAACGTTTGATTTTTTCTATTCTTGTATGTAATAAGTATTTAAACATAAATATTTTTTTAAAAACTACCACTGATTTACCCCATCCTATCCTACATTCTTTTCTTCTGAATGCATTTGATGTAAGTGTTTTACTAAATTATGCCGCCATTCCAGAAAAAAAACTGTCGATCAAAAAACCTTAACCTGTATAGTAAGGTGCTCGATGTAAATGTAGGGCTGTTAATAAATATTCCTTCTATTAAAGAATAAGGTAATATACAATAGATATGGTCAGTAGTGCCGTCGCAGATTACTTTCTTTGGTTTCACCAAATTTTCGTCTTATCTTCTAAACTTAACTTTATTTAGTTAAAAAAAAAAAAAAAAAAAAAATCAATACAATTATCAAACACCAGAAAAGAAGACTTGAATTAATCAATAAGCAACCACAAATGAAAGTGAAGCCTTTCACAAGGCCTTCCACAAGGATATTGAGAAAGTTAACGACTTGTTTCTGAGACATTGATTGATGAGATCATATATAACGGATGTGAACATTAAAAATAACTAGAAGAAGAAGGAGCAGAGGCCATATGTATGTTTGTGTGTTCTGAAAAAGGCAAATCTAAAATGTATGAATATCCATTCATATATTTTATTAATGAAAAAAATAGACATTGATATGTATGAATTGCATTACAAATACGAATTTACTAAGATATAACACATTTAAATAATATTTTATAATTAGCCCAGATACCTTCAAATTATATTCACAAATGCAGTAGTTTAAATGTTTATCGTTACAACGATTCTAGAATGCAAGAAAATAGATAATGAATTGCTATCAATTCCACAAGAAATATACTGTATATTTGCAATTTTGCAATGACAAAGGAATTACTTTATTTATTCACCAAAGAATTAAAAATTTCTTAGGGACATAACCTTTTTCATTGAAGCTAACTTCAGAATAAGCTTTTCCTCTTAAACGAAAGAATAACGAAATAAATACATATGTTACATGGGGTTACTATGACTTGTTCTTTGTTTTCAGTCTCCCATTGAGCACAAAAATTCTTCCGCGGTCAAAGTTTGTCTGCTGTTTTTGCCATATTTTCCGCTCATCCTTTCAGATTGTTTACTTCATCTCACCCAGCCGGGAACTACGGGTGGCATGCGTTCTTTGTATATTGTACGTTTTGGACTTGCATTAGAACAATGTTTGAACCATCTGACGAGACCCTTGCACTCTCGCTGGGTGGCCAACTTGACCATTGACCAATCGTCGTACCTCCCGTGTCGGTATCTGATCCAGTTGACTTCTGTATGTCGTTCTTCAAGTTTACCATGCATGATTTAAGCTTTATCAAATTCCTTTTGTTATTGTCTGTGAAAGAAATTGGTTATGGCATATATTGCCGGCTTTTGTTTCATAAACATGAAGTCTATTACCAAATTCAAAACTGCTTCTTTTTGACACAATGTTTGAAAAATATTATCTTCAGCATGGATAAAACTTTCAAAATTTCTCATTCAGGTTTCAAATAGTAATTTTCTTTTTTTATTCTATTTGTTTGCAAAACAAAATAAACTAAGCCGGTTTCTACGGCTTTTAAAATCTTAAAAGTGTGAATGTGTCAAACTGTTTGAAAAAAATCTCAAAAATGGGGAGAATATCGTAAAAGATTGCGAATTTAAAATTGTAAAATGAATATTTTAATTTTGTAAATATAAGTTGAAATAATTAGAACATATATATTCACGGACAAAAGTATTTGATAATTGCGTCAAATAGATGCATTACTTTTGAAAATGTTTTCAAAATGTGTGATCTGTGACGATCTTAGCGCTACGAGTGGACGAGAAGTTCTGTTCTTAAAATTGGTAGAATAGAAGTGCCGGTTTCAAACCCATCGACTTAGTTATAATTACTCCGAAACTATTGTGAATATGAGATAGAATATCCCCTTCCCCACACATGCATATAGCCCAGGTTTAAAATCCCCGTTAAAGTTATCCCCAATTGCCTTTAACTTGTTTTTAACTTCTGTATAGTACATCTTTAACCCTTTTAGTGCTCACTGAAAGATCATATCTTTGCGGAGGATGCCGGACCAATTTGACGAATTTGCAAAGGTTTAAGAAAAACCTGATAAAGAACAAAATAAAAATTATCTTTAGAATAGAAGAATATTGCAAAATAAAGGGAAAATAAATTAAGGCCAATTGTATTTCAATATCCATTGAAAATCATGGAAATAACATAAAATATAAAACATGAAAAACAGAAAAATCCATTGTATTTTTTTAATAGCATTTGCTCGTAAAAGTTATCGTTATAGTTCCGCTATATTCCTTATGTTAATGTCAGTGTTTTTTTTTTAATCACTCTAGCGTATGCGCAGTCTGGGTACCAATCAATATGAAATATAACAAAAAGTGAAATCCATGAACAAACTTTTCAATCCTTTTTGGAATATATATATATAATAAAATAAACAGTTTTTAACGCTGCATAAATTTATTTTGAAATAGTTCTCTCGTGATGTAAAGCGCCATCGCATATCGAAATATATATCGTCGTCGGAACTTTTCACAAATGTTGTGTGCATGATGATATATCATCGCTTTTCACTAAAACGGTTAAATATTGTTGGGTATCTAAGTCACCAATAATAATACGCTCCACAAGAAATGTTAAATAAATTAGTATTATTCCAAAATTTACTGGCTATCTCTTTATCTCGGGGAAAAAAAATACGAAATAATAGTGATGATGATAAAAATAAATTACGAACTCATATTTATTCCACTCCTATTTTTCCATTCACTCCGCATTAGTAATGTTATAACCCGGATGTAATAATGTAACTATTTTATCATAAAATTCCTTCTTTATTCTCACTATTTGGCGTGATGAATAAAAAAGTTCGTGTATCACTTGTTAACGAACCACTATAGCTAGAGGCCTTATTCATACATTATGTAGGTGAGACTTTATTGGTTTTTATTATTTCTCTCCTCTTTGAAGAACTTAAACATTTACTTGATTGGTATTAGAGTTTTTAGTTATACTTGGTCAAGTTAGAAAGTTTTACCTGGCTTTCGGGAGTTAAAAAATTCAAACTCCATAAAAGAATTTAATTTAAACTAGTGTTCGGTTGCTATCACAAAACTTTTTTCAATATCGAGATAAATATAAAATAAAAATGGCTGTACACAAATTTTTAGATATTCAGTTTGAGAAATTTCAATCAAAAGGTGCGCATATAGAGCCATCCGTAAAATCACAGAAAATAACAGCAACGCAACCTCTTTGATGATATGCACCAAAATTTAAATTTTGTAATCTTACATATTAAGTTATGCGGTTATATTTACTAAATATCATCGTGAAAATAGGTAAGTGAAAAATCGTAAAATTGCTACGCAGCAATATGCATCAAAATTTAGTCTGTATACCTTTTATAAAAAGCACATTTAATATACATTTACTAACTTATGAAACCTTATTAATTAGTATTTATAAATGTTGCTTAAGGCTGTTCACTCCCTCTTACGATTTTCCGGCCTCAAGTCACCAAATTCCATAAAGAGATTCCATGAAGAATTGCTCATTACCTAATTGATATATTTAATTTTTTTTTTTTTTTTTTTTCACACTCAGAAAATTCACAATCGTTAAATAAGTACCCGTTTTCCAAAATTGATTTTTTTTTATTTTAATATTTCATTTTACAGCTCAAAAATGAGAAAAATGCATTTAGTGAAAACTCACATTTTCAAACTCAAAATTCAAATTAAAAAAATTAAAAAATTAATTTTTGGAGAACGAGTACTCATTTAATGATTTCTTATTTTCAGAATATGAAAACAGAATTTGAAAATAATAATTAGGTAATGTGTAATTCTATAAACAAATTTCGCTATAGAATAACATGGGCTTTGAATGACCTTGACGATCCGCGATGCAACCCCTTAAGTGTCATTAAATTCGTAGTAATCAAAGTGTTATTATCAAATTTTTATTATACGTCTTTTCATTTATACGTCCTTTTACGTCAGTCCCTTGAAAGACGTATAAGCGGTGCTTTACTGTATAATGTTTTCAGGAACTTTTTTACAGGAAGGGGGGGGGGGCGTAATAAAATTTAGTAGATCTAAGAAAATGCAAACTGATTTCTTTCTTTCTTTAGCGGTCGTGTTCGGGTCAGGTTGAATGATTTTTTTAGATTTTCATAGAGTGCTCTCGCTGTTTTTGCTGTGGCATTTTCACGATCTTCAAGTACGTTACAATAAATAGCTATATTACCTCAAGAACCTACCACCATTCATAGAAAAAATGTAAGAAAAATAAAAAGTAAATACTTTTTTACACATTTTTAAGACCCTTGTACCGTTATGTAACCTCTGTATATCAATGATACATAAAAGTATTACTGCACCAAATCCTCGTTAATTACAACGAAAATGTGATATGCATAATTTTTATTGCATATATCTTTAAATGTGATCTTAAGTAACCACAGAAATAAGTTTCTAATACATTTTTGTCCGTTTCATAATTGGGTAGATAAAGGGTTAAGATTCTGCCAACAATTTTGCTTAACCATCTCTAGAATTTTTTTGATGCCATGGTTAAATTTTGCGCATGATCCATGAGGAACATTTTCCTCATTGGAAATATTTTGTACAAGGCCGCATAAAAATTCTTTGCAATTCATGAAACTAAATATCCTGAAGTTTTTGATCAATTTTATAAATGTTAAAAAAAAAAAAAAAAAAAAAAAAAAGATTTTTAAAAAGAATGCTTTTTTATCGGCTTTCTAAAAAGTAGTAAATAAGGCAAAATTTTCTGTATTAAAACCAATTAAAAGATCAAAAGCATTCATTGGTGACAAACTAAATTAAGCAGGACGCGAAGGTTTTGAAGTCCTTCAAATACTGTAAAATTTTCTGATATTCTGAGTTACTCACTGATCACTCACGGGACACTCATGGTCGCCCATGGTCACTCACATTCATAGATAGGCAGGGCACACGGGGCAAATGCCCTGGGCCCCCCTTCTGGAAGGGGCCCCCTACAGACGAATGCAGAAATTCTGCAACCTAAAGAGCTCTTATGCCACTGCAAGGGGCCCCCCAGAATAGGCTTGCCCCGGGGCTCCAGGTAGTCTAAGTCGGGCCCTGTAGATAGGGATGACTCTTGAGTCAAAATATAGCAGAAAAGTGGCTCGATGACACACTGACAGAATGACAGACAACCCGGGTGAATAAAAAAGCCTTCTAAATTATATTTTTAAAATAAAAGATAATTTTAAACAAGAACGAAAAATCATGGAGTTCGACTAATTGAATTTATAAACACTCTTAAATATCGCAGAAAATTGTAAAAAAAAAAAAAAAAAAAAATGATAAACCCGAACGGAATTCCAGCAATTATTTTCAATTATAATCCTTAATGTATCTGAATATTTAATGTAATTCTATAAATCTCAACGCGGAAACATATCATATTCCAAAAGAAACATTTTTTTAGCATGTCAAAAATATTTTCATTATGATTTGTGCTGTATAATTTTTTATTTCCAAATGTTATTTATAAAAATGCCTCTCGTAAAACGCAATGCATTACCATTCTTTTGGTTGTGCATGTACACAAACCAGTTGTGCTATTTATACTATTTTAAATAGAGAGCATGCTGTAGTGAACTTGAATAATATATATCATTTTGAAGAAATTCTGAAAATATTTATGGATGTTAGAGTCAGCCAGATGGATAGAAAGACAGGCAATCAGACTAATTCAAAACATAATCATTCTTAAACATCGAGGAAAAGTATTAAAAATGCTTAATAAAAACAGAAAATGTGATTGCCAGTTATAGCGCTTAATGTGCAACTGAATATTTTTGTGTGGCCCTGTAACTCTTGATGCCAATCATGCTATACTATATAGAAGAAAGACATTTTATTCTGCATGTAAATAATAAATGCCAATTTTTGCTTTCTTCTGTATGAAATATAGAGAACGTATTGGATTCGTGCAATTTTTCGAACTCCGTTTTTTGATGGATTTACACATTTTGGGATGTCCTGAACACGAATTGATAGTTTTTAGAAAATGTCTGTCTGTGTGTGTGTATCACGAATTTTGTGTCCACTGTATCTCACGAACTAAAGAATGAAATTTAACCAAACTTGGAATTTAGTTGCACCCTGACATAAACTGGTGCTGATTAGATTTGGAGATCAATCGCTCAACAAATGGCGCTGTGATCGCATTTTTTGTAAACTTTTAACATGGCAGTACAGGGCAAAATTTCGTATAAATGTGCATAATGAGAGTTATTTTAAACTTGTGACTGTAAAATTAATATGAATTATTGATAATAGTAGTAGTTAACTAGGAAAAAATTTTTGTGCATGTGGGGGCATCGGTTCCCCCCGGGGAAGTACCCCCGGAGGGGGGAGGGGGTAAATTTTCAAGATGGGTATCTTTCGAAGGGTCTCGTCAATACCTTTAAAACGAATGGTTGAACTATAAATCTGTGATAATTCAAAACAAAGTTATCAATTGTTTTTTTACTTTTAGCAAAAAAAAAAAAAAAAACTGAGAATAATTTTTTTTTTTTTTTTTTTTTTTTTTTTTAATATTGTTACTGAGTGAATTTGTATAGGAAAATATAGAAGAAAGTCTTGTGGTGGCCACAACATACTAGTTTCCTTTTTTGTTAATGATTTAGGCAAAATAAAGGTATTAAAATATGATTTATAGAAATACTTCTCATAAATTATAGGAATATTTACAGGAGTTATTATTAAGGGATTATAATGAATATTTGCAGCAGTTAGACCGCGGCTAGGCAGACACACAAACCGAAGTCATAAATAATTTTTAATTTTGTTGTAAAGTATTTTTTTTTTCTCTTTTAAGTGAAGTTCTGTGCTAAACATAATTTAAATTTGAATAAGAGGCTTATTTGCTTTTTTTTTACTGAACATTGTTGGGCATTCTTTATCATTTTAACGTGATGCTAAAGAAAACTAAATCAGTTTTCATTTGGTCTATTTTGTCTGAAAGAAATAGTCTTCACATCCTTAAAAAACTGGGAACTTTTACTGGTCTTTCAGATTTTTTAAAAAACATATTTATCATATTTTAATATTTAGAAATGCTCACTTTTATCCTCAGTGTTTATTTTCTTTATTTTCATAATTTAATGAGCAAGCAAGAGAATTTTACATTAGCCTGTTCTTAAACTATTGAATTTTTTCCGCTATTATTTCCCCCGTTTATTAGTGAGGCTTTTAGATTTTAATTAACCTATTCCTATTTTTATATTCGTCAGTAAATAGAATGTCTTGATTAAAAATTCAACGGCGTTAAAAACTCGTACACTTTCAACTTTAATTTATACGAAAAATTTCTTCATTAAAACGGGATTTAGTCAGCTGCTAAAGTATTTTTTATTTAATATTATATGCATAAAACAGAGAGCCTAGATATGAATTTAAAGATGAAATTTGGATATTAAGAATAATATGCTCTTGAATAAACAGTACTTAATAATGAAAGCTCAAACTTCCAAATTAAACTTTAATTTACTCCCTTCAAATATGAATGAAAATTCATTCGTTTATTTGATTTTAAAGCCGTATTTAATAAAGTTTTACATTCCGCATTCTAGCCAGCAATTTAAATTTATTCAAAAGTTAATTTCACAAAGTGGAGAAAAAAAAAAAAAAAAAAAAAAGTCTATAAAAATAATCTGTAATAACGATCTGGATGTTAAGTTTTATGATAGTATGACATATTTCCTTACTATTCTTTTTTTATTTCACTAAATATATTTTTTTAGTGAAACTATTTCTTCAATAGGGGAAAAATAAAATCTAGACAGTCTTTAAATCTCGGTTTTAGACAGTCTAAAATTCATAAACAAATATCTAATGAAAAATCTAATCTAATCTAAAATAAAATTTAGGCCTTTCATCAACAAAACTATAAGCTATTTTGATAATCTTAGGGATTTTTGTGATATGTAATTTGAAAAAGAAATAATTCAGTAGTTTTTTGAAGAATAACATAAATTCATAATCTAAATTTAAACCTGATAATAAAGGAAATTTTTAATATTAATAAATTTAAACTAGAAAACTAATATATACGCCAATATTAGCATCAATTTTTCTCACTTAATTCCTTTTTTACAGTTTAGAAAACATTTTCTCATCATTGGGGGAATTTTATTTATAGTAAATAAATATATTAAAGTTTGACGTATTAATAAATTTTAATAGAATGATAACTTCAAACACATTTTGCTAATTGTTATTTAAAAAGAAGTCTAAATTTTAATTTTGTTAAATATAATTTTACTCTATTCTTGTCTTTTAAATATTTTTCTAAAATATACTTTTTTACTTTATTCTATATAAAAATAAGAATATATTCTATTCATGAAATTTTTCCACCTCTGGGTTTTGATGGATTTAAACGTTTTGAGATGTTCTGAACACGATTTGATTATTTTTTAAAAAATGTCTGTCTGTGCGAGTCTCACAAATTTTGTGGACATTGTATCTCATGAACTAATGCTGGACGAAATTTAACCGAAATATCTATTTAATAGTTGAATTTTGACTTAAATTGTAGTTGATTAAATTTGGGGATCAGTCACTGAACAGGTGGCGCTGTCATTCTATTTTTTCATAATTTTCAAATGGAAGTATAAGACAAAATTTCGTATAAATGTACATAATGATAATTATTTTTAACTTTTAAGTGTGAAATTAAAATATATAATAGTAATAGTCAATTAGGAAAGATTTCTCTCTCTCTCTCTCTCTATATATATATATGAATTGTTTGACTAACTATTCTTTGTTCTCATTCTTTGCTTCTACCATCAAAAGGATTATATATCTTGAAAGTTTTGAAAATTTAAGAATTATTACAATAAAAATACATTAAAATAGTACATTCAATTATTAATGAAATTTCTCATTTGTTAATCCTTTATCGAATAATCGGAATTGGTCTCGATATTAATTTTTCTTATTAGAATTGTTCGGTTGGCAATTTTTTGTGTGCTACTCTGAGTTTGGTGTCCGAATGGCATGTGAGTATTATTTTTCTACATTGTTTCATTGTTGGGTTGTATTAATGATTTGTTGAAATGCAGTTTATTCCTTTTTAAATTTGTGCTTTGTCGCAAGATAAGAACATGAACTGTATTTTTGGCGTGAATTAACTATACAGTTTTCCGAAATCTTGCGATCTCTTTGCTCGTAGAAGGATATGTTCTCTGAAGAGTGAATCATACTACTTTTTGTTTGATTCTGCGCTCAAAGCTGGTACATGGGTTCGGTACAAGTGCTGGGTTCGATCCCAGGTCGCGCTCATCGACCTAGCCGTTCGGAGTTTTCTGTGAATTTCTCCGAGACTCGAGTAAATATGGGCTAGGTCCCCTTAGAAAGTGCCCCACGGAGGATTTTCAAGGCCTAGGGCCCTAGCGTAGTCATTCGGCCAAAAACCCTACAACTTTCTGTTTTTGAGCATTTCCAATTCCAATTCTTATTTCCAGTTATCTTTTTTTCATATTTTTATAAAATTCTTGGTTTCCGTTTGATAACTTTCAGGAATTTCGCATGATAAAAATCACACCTCTGTTGGACTTAGTGTTATGGTCCAAATTGCTAACATTAGAGTAAGTAATTTAAAATGAATTTAACTATTAATTGGTACTGTAAATGAACCAGAGAGAAAATGTGTGCTAACATTTTTAAATTGAATTAAAATACTTTTATGTGAGTGTTGTTGGTATTATCATGTATCCAATTGTTAAATTTTATAATATTCTTATATTCTTTTGTATATATATATATATATATGTATATATGTAATCACTTTCTCCCTTCCCACCGGAAGGTGCAAATTTTCAACACACACACACACACACACATATATATATACTTTTTTTTTTTCTTAACAAAAGAACTCATTGATATCTTTTAAAATAAATGGCTGAACCGTATTATCAGTAATAATTTAAAACAAATTTATTGATTATTTAAATTTTTAACCCCCCCCCCCCCCGAAAAAAAAAAAAAAAATAAATAAATCAGATTTTCTTTGGACATTTAGTGTTATATTTTTCTGTGATAAAAATTGTCTGCACTGCATTCATCACGGAAAATAGTTTTAATAAATAAACTGTAATGCGTGAATTCGTAAAAAAAAAAAAAAAAAAAAGAGTATAGACGAAAATTTTGTGATGATCACAGCATAATAGTTTAGATAAGATTTAAAATTGAGAAATTTTATAACACTCTGTGAGCAACTGGTTATGTGATTTTCCTTAAAGAACAATATTAAAATTATCGAATTTTGAAAATGTGTACCTGAATAAAATTTTAAAATATATTAAATTCCTTACTTTTTATAATAAGCTAATTAAATATTCAAATATTAATTTTACAAATCGTAAATTTTTTAAGATGAATCCTTATTACAATACTTCATGCAGTTTAAAATGTTTAACCCTTTGACGGGCAAGGTAATTAGGCTCTTTGTAATACAGAAAACCACCAGAATTTACGAACAAAAGTAAAGGAGATGAAATGGATGACTTATTCCTCTAAGTTATAAAAGCAAAATTTCGTTGAAAGAGTAGAAGTGTAGTTTTGAGTATTCTGTTTATTAGTCATTTTATAAAAGTATAATCTTGCAATTTTTTGAAAATTTTTCTGTATCCCTTTTAAACGGGTCCACTAGCGGCCGAACGGTTCTGCGCTGAAAGCTGGTAGATGTGAGGTGCCGGGTTCGATCCCAGGTCGCGCTGGTCGACATAGACGTTCGGAGTTTTCAGTGGTTTTCTCCGAAACTTGCGTAAATACGAGCTAGTTCCCTTCGAAAGACCCCCCACAGAGGGCACTCCCTCTCAGGCCTAGGACCCTAAAGTAGTCAATCGGACTTACTCCCAAAACACCAAACCAAACACCTTTTAAACAATTTAACATAATAAAAGTAAACTTTAAATATCATTGCTAGAGGCCGTAGACCACAATGTATAAAAATATTACTTTGTATTCCGGTTAAAATATACATATGTAAGTCTTACATTTATCTAAATCGTTACAGTTCTTGTGATAAAAATCTAATATCATGCCCACCCCACCAATTTATATCTTAACCAAATGTAGAGTTTGGCCGCTAATGCATTCCAAATAATTTGAGTATATATTCCATAACAGTGTTTTTTTTTTTGTCCCTGTATAAGAACTGTAAGTTCTACACAGATCACAAATTGTGCGGCAGGGGCCCATAAGATAATCGACTTTCAGCTCAATCAAATAAGGCGTTCAGACGCTATGAACTGTTAAAAATTTGAGTTCAGACCATAATGATATACAATTTTTCTTTGTGTCCCTGTAAATATATATACGAACAGTTTTCAAAATCTATACAGTTTGTGCGGCGTCAATCTATAATGTACTTACCAACTTTCAGCTCACTCTCACACAAGGCATTTAAACATTATCGTGTTCACTTACGCACATAACCGAAAATATAGAGAGAATGAACTCAGAACACCTCAAAATGTATAAATATACCAAAATCTTATTTTTAATGATTGCAGTACCTTCCTTATATATGTTCAAAAAGTAAAAAGTTTAATATTTTTAACTAGCATAATTGTTGCCGAACGAATCGCTGTAGAAACATTACAACAATATGAACAAATTAAAAAAATAATAATTTTCAGATTCATTTGAAAGGAACTATTAGTTATCATTATGCAATATATAAAAAGTAATATTTTATTTGGTCACGAATGACAATTTGGCGAAATACTCATACCACTATTTACAAAAACAAATATTATTCTTATTCAATCTAAAAATACTAAAGAAACTTTTTCTTCATAAATACTGGTACGGAATCTGCGCCAAATTAACATCCCTAAATTTGGCGTATAAGTGCGTAATACTTATAGTTCTTTTGCAGAGAATAAAAGAATTTACACATATTTCGTATGGAAACTATTTGTCTGAAGTGGATTAAATTATTTGTGAGAATATGAAACTGCTCTGTTTTTAGAATTTAATTACATCATGGTCATTATAGGAAAATTCAATGCTTACCATTTATATATTTTTTAAAGGAATTTTCTTGAGAATTTGTATATATTGCGGTTCACTGGGCAAACATACGAACTTAAATATTCAATCACCCTTATTTTTGTTTAATTATAGAATTATTTGACGATTGAAATTTGAAAGCTTGGAAAGCTTGATAACTTTTAAATGTTCGAAAAGTCATTTTAGAGTCAATAAAGATTTTATTTTATTAACTTTTGGGGATTTTATGCGTTTCCTGTAAATGATGATACGGATACAGAATGCCAAATTTCGTGATGTTGTTTAAATAACGGATCTAATACCGAGAGAAATCCTTATTATTAACACCTACGCGTATGTTAAATAGATTATCACATTGAGCCATCTTCCCTATTTTTACTTTCCGAACACTATAGTGAGGAAAGTATTGTAATCATGTCAAAAATCCGAATTCGAGATTTTGATGTTTCTATATGTTTTGAGGTCCCCTGAGTCCGTTTTCACTATTTTTACGATGATGTATGTATGTGTGTGTATGTGTGTATGTGTGTATGTTTGTGAACACGCTAGCGTCTAAAGGCTTTGTTCGATTAACCTGAAAGTTGGTACGTATATTGTAAGTCACCATAGTACGAACCCTATAGATTTTGGTGAATCTAGCACTTATAGTTTTTTTACAGGGACACAAAGAAAAATTCTTTATCATTATGGCCTATGGGACCAAAATCTTAAAAGTGCGATAGCATCTAAACGCCTTATTCAATTGAGCAAAAATTTTATACCCATATTATAGGTCACAGATACTCAATCTGTATAGATTTTGGAGAATCTAGCACTTATAGTTTTTTTACAGGGACACAAAGAAAAATTCTTTATCATTAAGGCCAATGGGGCCAAATTTTTAAAAGTGTGATAGCGTCTAAACGCCTTATTAATCTGAGCAAAAAAATTGTACACATGTTATAGGTCGCATTTGCACCAACTGTATAGATTTTGGTGAATCTAGCACTACAGTTTTTTTACAGGGACACAAAGAAAAATTCTTTATCATTATGGCCTATGAGACCAAATTTTTAAAAGTGCGATAGCATCTAAACGCCTTATTCAATTGAGCTGAAAATTTGTATGAATATTATAAATCACTGTTGCACTAACTATAAGCATTTTGGTGAATCTAGCATCTATAGATTTTTACAGGGACAAAACGAAAAATTCTTTATCATTATGATCTAAGGGCTCAAAGTTCAGTAGCGTTAAATAAAACCTCGTGTGATATATGGAGAAAAAAACACTCTATTATGGTTTTCTCTCTTTTGTTTGTTTAGCAATTCCTCTTTCTTTATTTTATCTACAAAACTGTTAGTTACTCAATGTTCGGAAAGTCGAGTGGAGTCACTCCAGATTTTTTTAAAATGAAATAGAGGGCGCTGTCACCATTCCTGGCAAAACATCATTAGATATTTTACCAATTAATAAGGCGAAGTGAAAAGATTTATTCTTCAGTTAGCTTGTATGGCTTGTAAGTTGTTAACTGCGAGATGTTGCTGTGGCTTGTAAAAAGAGCAGAAGCTGCCTGATGTAGTCAAAAAATCCTATAATGTTCTTTTTTTACTGCGCGCGAAAACCAAAAAGGGGTTATTACATATTGTAAATATTTGGATGTTGACTGTGGTTTTCTTTTATTTAATTAAAGTATAAAATAATGATTTCGGAGTACTTTCTTGAAATATTGTCCTGAAATGTTATTATAAAACTTATTTATTTCCCATTGAGTGGTGATTAAACAATAATAATAATAATAATAATAAACAGTGCAGAAGAGGTTTTGCTCTCGAAGTTGGTAGACGGAAAATGCCAGTTTGATTCCAAATCGCTTTTATCAACCTAGTCGTTTCGATTTTTCTGTCGCTTTCTTACAAACGTGTGTAAATACAAGCTAGTTTTCTTTAAAAAGACCCCGCACGGAGGGCATTTTGCCCAGGCCTAGAACCCGCGTGCAATTAATCGGTCTTAAGGGGGTATGTCACAGCACACAGATCGTCAATGTCAGCCAAAGCCCATGTTATTCTATGAGTAAAATTGTTTATAGAATTACATGTTACCTTATTTGTTAGTTTTAAATTCCTTTTTTATATTCTGAAAACACAATCGTCAAATTAGTACTCGTTTTTCAAAAATTTATTTATTAAAATTTTGAGTTTAAAAATGTGAAAAAATATAATTAAAAATAACTTAGTGAACCTTTCTCTTATTTTAGCTGTAAAATGAAATATTAAAATTTAATTTTTGGAAAACGGGTACTAATTAAACGGTTGTGAATTTTCTAAATGTGAAAATGGAATTTACTAAAGGTAACGAGTAATTGTATAAACAAATTTCGCCATAGATTTACATGGGATTTGGTGACCAGAGACGGGGAAATTATAAGAGCGAATGAGCAGCCCTGCACCAAAACCACGCAGAATGGTTAGAATTGCAGGTTCGAATCTGAGGTTATTAATGATTTAATTTAAAAGTATTTATTGGACATTGCCATTAAAATAAATATTTTCTGTAAAATACAAGATACAAGATTAAATAATCAGATTTTTAAAATTTAGTTAAAAAGTAATTATGTCTGTGTTTAAAATTTTTTTTAATCAGACATTCTTCAAAATCATATAAAATTGCATCACTCAAACTTTTATTGGAATTTTAGTAATGGGAATCTTTGTTCACACAAATAATCTCCGAAGGAGAAAAAGAAAGGGGAAAAAAAGTGATTTTTCCCCACCGCCAAATTTGTGCTTGAGAAAGGACGACTAACAAAATCATTAAGCTGACGCAAAAACACGTTGTTCGGAGAACAATTCATTATTTTTATTCTAATACCTTAGCATATAAAACTAAATACAGGCGAAATTTAAAATTTGTAGAGAATATACTGGGAGAAAATATTCTGGAAAGAGCTCCTGGGAACAAACAAGGAAAAAAAAAAAAAAAAAAAAACTACTCCAGGTTTTTGGTCACCTTCATATATGAAGCCTTAATAATGTTCATTATTTTGATAAAAATGCTGCTGAGGAAGTTAAAAGAACCCGATTTAGAAGAACGAGGTATTTTATTTACACCGCTATTGCTTTTTAATACTTGTTCACATTGAGTGACAGACATTTCCAGCTCGAAGTAATACTCTCAAAGACTGAGCAGTTTTATTAAAAAAATTTGTTTGCTATTTAATCCTTTATTTACTTACGAGACTTGGAAGTCCCAGCATTTGAGAGATCGGAATAAAATTAATCTTCTTCTGTTAACTCTTACGAGGAATAGAGAGCTATATCTGTTTATTCTCCGGAAAATCACTTTCTGTCGCACATGTAACGCTATTTTAATACGTTCATTCACGCATTATAAAAATAGAAATAAACTGTATATTCTACTGGAGATTGTAGTAAAATATTTTCTTCGTTATTAAAATATTTATGTTTTGATTTAAGTTAATATTTTAACCCGATTGTGTTTTAGAATTTTAAAAACAAATATTTTTAATGAAGGAAAATTTATTTATAAGACAATAAGGCTCAAATCTTTGATACGTAGTAAGTCTTTGGCACGTAATTATGTTATGTTCATTGAGCCATTATTTTATTTGAATTGTAAAAATAAAATTTAACTTTAAAGAAATATGTATTGCCTTGAAGATTTTTATAAAAACGTTTTTCTTGATATTTCTGGTTTGACTTAAATGACTATTTTAAAATCAATAAGTTTTTCAGAATTTTAAAGAATTACACAATTTTTCTTTTATTAAGCAAAAAGTATAAGAAAACGGGCCTTAAAGTTGTTTATTGTCATGAGGTACAATAAAAATACCGAAAATTCTGTGTGTTCCATGGTAAATATAAATAACTAGTATGTAACCCCGTCAAAAAATGACGGAATGTGAAATCAATTAAACTAGGGAATCAACGAAGGATATGCCTGCTTCGCTGGTCACAATATTTAAAGGAAACTTTTTCTATATCGCTTTATAAACCACACACACAAAAAAAAAAAAATATAATAATCATAATCATGAAATTTCTCAAAAGCTTCCTGTCCCCGCCGCCTTCGGCAGCGACCCACTCATTCGCACACTCTCGGGTGCCTGTCCCTATTGCTTGTGATAATAGCTTACCAGTGGGCTTCCATTTGGGTGCTTATCAGATAACAGTTTCGAAACGGACAGTACCGAAAACATTGAAGTAGCAATTTTATATTTTAATCCCAATTACATATGAACAACACTATACGTGGTGTGCATAATATGTTCTTTCATGGTATTTTCTATATTTGATTTATTCGATCAACTATAAAATAACAATTTCACGCCAAATATAATATTACAATATACTATGATCGGCTACATATAAATAATTGATATTAAGTTTGATCCTAATTTGAAAATATTGCCAAATATTTTTTAAAAATCGATAATATTTTTAATAAATCAACGTCTGGTTGCTTTTCGTAATTTATTGGATTCTTATTGTACCATTTGCTTTTCCAATATTTTAAAGAGATATACAACTATTACATTGCTTGTTTTTTATAATACATTTACTGCTCTTTTATTTTTTGACTTTTTTTTCGAGCAGCAAAAATTTAACATTTTTAAGAATAAACATTGTATTATATTGCAAGTGGCAATACCTATATCACAGTCTCTCGTAGCATTTTGAAGACAAAGCTTTGTAAGTCTGAATAAAACACCTAAAATTATCAGTTAATTACGAAAGCTGAATGACAAAAAGTTGGAGAAATTTTTCTCACCTCAAATCAGCTAATACCAATCCGAGACTACTATGATAATAAAATGCTATTATTTACACATTATATAAGCTTTACACATTGATAATTTTAGGGGATCCTTTTTTCTTTGCATCTTGCACAAAGTAAAAATGTTTTTATTACAACTTTTTATGGGAACTAAGATGTCTTTTTTACCCATTAACAAATTTTCATTTCTGATTTTTTTTTTTTTTTTCTCTTAGAACATGCCGTTTTCAGCAAGCATTAATGTCATCACCTGCGCCCATTTGCTAGCAAGCGCCTCGTATAGGAGATTAACTGGGAAAACAGCCCTTTTAATGGTTTTAATTGTGCACCGAAAGCTTTTTACAACTGCATTTATGATCAAGTTCCTTTTCTTTAATCCAATGAATCTTTCTTTTTATTTATCACTATCTTCCCGAAGGGAGGGTACAAGGAATTGTGTTAAATTATATACACATATTTTCTTAGATATTTCTTTTAAGTTAACAGGAAGCAGATGTTATGTTGATTTTCAATTAATGAATTAATGTTAGGGGCATACATTAAAACTTTTTAATCTCATATATAGCAGTTCATTTGAATTTGAAAAACTAACAGAAGGTGATATTTCGCTGTGTCCTAAAACTCACTGAGTGATACGGATGCATTTTTTAATGTATTGGGAAAATTCTTGAAATTTTTAAGAACTTAATAATTATTGAGAGAAAAACTTAAATAAGTAATAAATGCGTGTGCGTCAGATTACACAGCAGAGTTAAAACTTCTATCATAGCCTCCTAAATTAGATGCCTGTCACGTGACTCAAAAACTTGGCAACAGTTCAAACGGTAGACAGCGCCACCTTGCGCGATTTTTTTATTCAACTGTCACCAGTAATTTTAAGAAGAGATACATGATATATATAATCAACGTTTCTTCGTTTCTATTCGTCTTTTATGTATATCAAATCCCATTTTAAAAACTTTTTGGTGGCTGTTGAATAAAATAGTCGCGCAATCTCTACCAGGTGGCGCTGTCTACCGCTTGAACTGTTGCCAAGGTTCTGAGCCACGCGACAGGCATCTAGTTTAGGAGGCTTTGCTTCTATAATGATATCTATGACATAATTTAAAAGTATTCTCTTTTTCTCTTTTCATATTGAAAGCAATGGATTCGTTCAATTTTAAGTAGCCTTATATATTGTCTATATATTGTTTGATTCATTTTAATTAAAAAATTATATAATACAATTGAAAATGTATTTGTAATGTATCTGAATTCTTTCGTGTGACTTTTCACTTTACGCAGAATATTAATTTTTTGTATATTTGAGAGATCCTTTTTGAACCTCAGTTACAGATTTTGTTTACTAGGAAGAACCACCATAGGTTTTGCTGCATAAGTAAGTGTGACAGCGAAGCGCGTAAATTTTAAGAAAAGGATCAGATCTTTCGAAGCACAATTCTAAATTAAATATTCTTAAAAAAAAAAAAAAAAAAAAAAAAAAAAAAAATAGTGAATTTAAAAACATTTATGCTGTATGGAAACTTATATGTTTATAAACACTAGTAATTCTGACAACAAATATGCAATAGAAAATTGCTGCATAGCCTACCTACTATTCGATGTTTTTTATTTAAAATTTCTTTTTTTTTTTTTTTTTTTTTTTTTTTCCCAGATTCTTTCTGTGCATTTTGCATACTAGTAATTGTGTGCTTTTCTTTCCTCAACATTTCTGCTGTGTTGAAGTGGTTTCTGACAGAGGAAGTTTAAAGCTTCATGGCAACTTAAGCGTCTTTATTTTGTGTAGCTTCAAGACCTTACAAACATGAAATGTTGGCCCATCAAATAGATATTTGGTTCCCGCGGTTGGTATTTGGTTAGTTGAAATATTGTCGATTGGCCCAGTGGAATATATTTTCTGTTCCTTTATTCAACATTTTATTTGTTCGGTAGCTATTGTTGGCCTACCTTAAAGAACAACGTTTTGACTCCACTTCTAACCTTTGCGTAATTTCAAAGATTAAAAGTATAATTTTATTACACGCATTAAAATAACGTCAAAGACGTTTTATTCTCGTGTGAAAGTATAAAAATAGAAAAAAATAAATCGAAAAATGTAATTTTTAACCTAAATGCTGCATGTGGGTCAACGATTGGGCCATCCATTCAGCCAACTGGATGGACTCAATCCATTCGTTGGCCAACAAAAAAGCCAACGAAAACAATTGTTCCAGTGTTGGCTCATAAAAGTTTTATTTGTAGGGAGATACTGTATACGTTTCATTTAGTTAAATTTTCTTATGACTTTTTCTAATGTATTTGAGTTTTTTCAAGTCCTTTCTTCTATGTTAAATCAAATGATCTAACATTACCTGTCTAATTTGATCTTCATTGATAACTGTTTGGTCATCATCATGTTTACACATAAAGTCATAAACGAACATATTTGAATGATGGCACACTAGTATCTTGTTTTTAAAATATATTTGTTTTCGAGTATCTTAAGCGCGACATAACTACCTTAGAATTTTTTTTTTTTTTTTTTTTTTTTTTTGCCGTACCGAGCTTTTGTGGCAGTAATTCAAGAACTGATGCTTAGAACTTCGTAAAAATTATTGCTAGTCCTCGACATTGATGCAGGGGTCACAGCATTCCTATATTTTTACTTGCGTTTCACTTTTATTCTTTTTTCACCACTATTTCCAAACAATTTGTTTTTAAATAATGTTATAGTATTAAAATATTCAAGTAAAAGTTCTATGAGAAAATAATAGTGACAATATAATAAAACGCACTTGAAAATGTAGGAACGCTGCGAGACATGTGGATGATTTCGCATTACACTCTTCATGATATTGAAGATATCCTGGTATCTATTGGATATGTTTTGGGGTGGCGCACTATAGTCATCTTTTGCATATTAAGGCTTAATAAGCAATGACCTACCATCTACTAGATAGAAGCCCACCAAATTTAATCTAGTACAAAACCGAACAACCGGGCATTTTTGGCCCTATTGAATATCGTCATATAACATTATTTTTAATACATATTTTTTAAAAATAGTGGGGACAATGCAATAAAATGCATATGAAAATATAGGAAAGCTGCGACCCCTGTAGATGATTTCGCATTACACTCTTCATGATTTTAAAAATCTTATATCCTGGTAACTATTTGATAGGTTTTGGGGTGTCGCACTATGGTTATTTTTTGCGCATTAAGGCTTATTAAACCATGATCTTCCATCTACTAGACAGAATCCCACCAAATTTAATGTAGTACAAAATCGAACAAACCGGACATTTTTGGAACATCGCCATATAATATTTTTAATACATATTTTTCCATGTAAATCGAATTCATCCATAAGTTGACCATTTTGTTTTTCAATTGAAATATCAGGGGCTCTTTGTATTTTTCAAGTTAAGTATTCGATTAATCTGAAAGATCAGACATTAATTTTTAAAGCATCTCGAAAACTTTCCAATTTTTTGAGTATAAACATAACTTTCAGCTTTTTCAGTCAAATATTTCAACGAAGTTTATGAAGGGTATAATAAAGGACTGTATTTTAAACTGGTTTTTATGGCTTCAGATTATACGACAATAATATTAATAATAAAATTATGATATTTAGCAATTTTAACCTGATTGCGGTGTATAGTATGACACGACAATATAAAAAATCTTATAATTTACAGAAGCAAGTTCATTCAGATAGCAAGCAGTTTCGCTGCTAACTAGGCTCCACAAATAAATGTAAAAAGAAATAGCAGAATATGAACACAAATTATCCTGTAGCAACTCTAACCAAAAAACAATTTAAGCTTTGAACAGCTTAAGCTTTGAACAACTTAAGATATGAACAACTTAAGCTTTTCAAATGTGAGTAAAACCTGTTCAGAAACAAAAAACATCCGACAGTTCCATTTAACAATTACTTTCTAAATTAATTTATTATACAAATTAATTGGATACTTACTGGTTATGATCCGTTCGACCTTAAAATAACAGAAATTTCATGCCAAATATAGTATTAAGAATTGTTCTGATCGCTATTGCAAAACCCTGTTACATAACTAAGTTTGTAGTTATATATACTTCCCATTTAAAATAATTTTATTTTTAATTTATTTAAATATTAATTATCAAACATTTTGATATGTTTTTCTTTCTTTATCTTTAATGCAAATGGATTTTTGTAATAATTTATCTTTCTAAAATTTAACTGCGGTTCTGATTAAAATAATGAAACGTAAATGATTAAACATAATTTATCTTTCATTATCGGCTATATATCGGGGCATTTAGCTACTGTTTTGATTTATTAAAGATGTTCTAGCAGATAATACCTAAGTACTATTAATTCTTTACCATACACTTTATTGTTTTCTGCTCCTCTGCTGAACATATTAAAATCTGATTTATATAAAACTCCAGATTCTTTTCGTATAGTGCATAAAAGAGTAAAAAATGAAAATTCCTTTGTATATTAGAATAATACAACTCCCACTGGAATTAGCATGAATTTCATTATATCCAACTAAACAAATAAAAAGTCATTCCCGTGTTCTTTCATAATCCATGCAATTTTTGGATGCGTGTTCTTTTTTCTTTTATTTTTTTAAGGCGAAATTGAACTGGCTTATCGCAGTCTTTTATCAAACTTTTTAATACGGAATAATAAAATGCAATAATAATCCAAGCTCCAGCAACGGATTTATCACGTTCAGGCGACGTCTGAAGTGGCTCGCCAAGGATCACTCAGAAACAGCACCTCTTTTCATTTCAGTTCTTTTCAGACGATCGTTTTGGACATTCTACAGGAACTTCTGCGTATGTTAATTCATTCTGAAATAAAAATTCTAGGGAGCGTATTTTTTTCCCGAGGCTTTAAAAAATATGGTTTTATCTGCGTTCCATCTCGTAGAAATAGTTTTGATATTTTGCATATGTTTTGCTTGTTTGTTTTTCCTACGGTATAGTATAAGGTAACAAGGGAGTTAAAAAATTATCAATATATTTTACTAATGAAATAATATTAGTATTATAATAAATAAATATATATATATACATATAATAAAATAAGATGTGTGTTGTGTGTCACTGTATGTGTTTCCAGAGAGTTTTAAGAAAACGGCTGATGGCTGAGCTACAAAAATTTGCATGGTGGTTCGTAATGACCTCCCCTGATGCACCTCGAAGCCGGATTTTCAAATTTTATTTTAGTTTTCTTTTAATTAATTAAAATGTTAAAATAAAAACCTTCTAATTAATGATAAATTGGCCATTTAATTTTAATCATTAATTAAATTGTTGCCAAAAAAAATTATCATTATTTTATCGACAGAAAAAAAAACGTGAACAATAAAAATTACATTTACTTAAAATATTTAATTTTAATCCAGAATAATAATAAAGGAAGAAGGAGCATAAGGTTTCTACATAAGCTGTTGTGTTGCCACAAAAAACAGCGATTATTAACAAGCCTTTATTAACAAACTTCAATATTGAGAGGAGCAAAAGTAGCTTTCGTTGGCATTTCACTAGAAGGGGTTTGTAAGCATTAAGACTATTGGCGTGCTCCTTCTTCCTCTATTATTATTCTGTGTTTAATCCTTAAATTAATTGTTGCCAAAAAAATTATCATTATTTTTTCGACAGGAAAAAAAAAAAAAAAAAAAAAAAAAAAACGTGAACAATAAAAATTGCATTTATTTAAAATGAGGAAAGTAAATTAAAAAAATCCGCGATTGTAATGAAATGCTCGCTCTCTGGTGGGCTCAGGTTAAATTACAATTAACATGCATAGCTTTCGAATTCATCTAGACGCCATTGCTTGCCTATATTTAGTTTCACATATATTTATTGAATAAAAATGAATAAATCCGGTAAAAAAGATAACACTTACTGTTGTGTGCCACAGTGTAACTCCAAAAATAAAAAAAATCCAGAATTAAGCTTCCATGTATTTCCAAATGACAAATTTAAAATTTCAGTTGCTTCGGCTAATGGAAGGAAAGAATTAATTAGATGATTTGAAACTAATATTTGTTCAGCTTCAGTTAAAAATCTACTTCCGATCGAACGTTGAATAAACTGAAATATTTTTTCCAAAAGCAATCAATTTTCCATGATGTAATGGCGGAGAAATTATAGCACGAATATTAAGTAGTAATACAAATAGAACAAAAATTAATACACGTGGCCATTATATGTTTACTAACAACAAAGCTGAAAAAGCGCCATCTATCGATCATTACAAACGCGATTAGAAATAATCAGTCGTATCGTTACAAATAAGATACCAAATGAAAGATACAATTTTTGTGAATCCAACGGATTAAACAGCTTATCGATAGGAGAATTAGATTTTTTAAAATTAACTAATGTATGTATTTTAGGTGGCAACAGCAGGAGATTGTATGGAAACCGTTTGGAAATTTTTTTAAAATGTGCTACTAATTAAGTCACGTTTTTTTTAAAGTGGGATTAAAAATTGCAGTTTTGAATTTTTTTAAATGTTCTTTCACAAACACAAACATATAGTATACAGCCTGTACAATACTAGACCAAATTGAAGTTCAAATTTCATCAATATTTAAATAAATAAATGAAAATAAAATATGTTTAATGGGAAATATATATAACCATTAAAAGTTCTGTTGTCTAAAATATGGTAGAAATAGCGCTCATAGCATATTGTTACAAGGTATTAAGTCTTATTTTTATAAGGGATTAAATCTAAAATGGTGACAAAAATTCAAAAGTCGCCAAAGAGAACTATATTAAGGCGGTACTATGATCATGCTTACAAACCATGAATTATATATAATCACAAAAAATTAATTGTCTCATGCAACACACGTAGCCGGTCATAGCAAATTATAATATTTAGCGTGAAATTATCATTTTTATGGTTGATCGGGGATAAAAAAAATAAACATAGGAAATAACGTAAAAGCAAATATTATGTGCACCACGTATAGTGTTGTTCATATGTAACTGGGATTCAAATATAAAAGGGATACTTCACTTTTTTCGATACCATCTATTTCGAAACTGTTATCTAATAAGGACTTAATGGAAGCCTATTGGTAAACCATTGTCTCAGGTAATAGGGACAAGCGCCCGAGTTTTAGCGGATGACCAATTCGCTACCGAAGGCAGCAGGGATCCGAAGCGAGCTTTTGAGCAATTTTAGTATTTTATTTTTATAAAGCTATATAGAAAAGAGTTTCCTTTAAATTTAGTGACCAGCGAAGCGGGCAAAGCCTGCTAGTAAATAAATAAAATAAAAGAAGAAGAAAGAAAGAAAAGAATGCGTATTCACGTAGAATGAATAATTTAAATTTCGGAAGCATGCTGAATTGTTATGTTTATTTGATTTTTACTCAATTCTTTTGCTTTCATATAATAACCTAACAGCATTTTATTTTAATAATTTTATTCTTCATATTAAGTTGTAATTATTTATTAGAAATCTCCGTAACTGAATTCGACATAAGCGAAAAATAATTTTTAAAATAGGCCAAATCGTATTTTTAACTGCAAAAATTTCGAAAATAAAGCTGCTAATATGTTTTTTTCCAAGCACTTTAAGCCTCATATATGATCGAGAGTTCCTGATCTCGCAGCTGGTAGACTGGAAGTGCCAGGTTCAAATGCACCTCAATCTCGTGGATCTAACCTTCCAGAATTTTCAGTTTCCTCTAATATTCACTCGGATTTACCCGGATCCCATAGAGAAAATACATGGAAGGATCCCACCCAGGCCGATATCCCACGTGTCCCTGTACACAAACAACTTCTCCAAGTACTTTAAATTTGTAGTAGTCTTTTTTATTGTTATTATTTGAGAGGGGTGGGATATTTACAGTCATGATAAATTCGAAATTTACATTTGAAACGTTGTTTTTGGCAATGTTTTAATTAGTTTTGTTATGAAGTCTAATTTAATTTGTGGCCGTTTTTAGAAATATGAATAGTTTTGTTTTATTTGATTTTTTAAGAATACTTTTTTTTTTTTTTTTTTTGGAACAATGACGTTTCATGTAAGTTTGAAGCAATATTCATTTAATATTTATACTTAATTGCCGAAATTTTAGTGAAGCCTTCCTTTTGGCACTTCAAAATTTTTAAACTTTTTGAAATCGAGAACTTGTGATGAGTTCTTGGCCACATCTACCAGTTCTTTGGGATAATTTGGTTTGCTTCCTTGGGCATCGAGTATCATTCGATCTTGGAATGTTCCTTGTGCATAAGTAAAGTTTTGGCTTAGTGTTTTTATTTTATTATTATTATTTATTTTATTTATTTATTTTCTTTTTCAAGGAAAAATATCACGACCTTTTCCCATTCTAAAAATAAAATAAATAAATACTTAGTACTAAAAATTGGCTTAAAACACATAACACGAGTTAAAATAACTATAAAACACTAAATATAACTCATTACTCATTTAGCAAACTCAATTGCAATTATTCAATCATACATAAACTCAATTACTCATTTAGCAAATAAAATATCAGCAGAAATTAGGAATAACAGTGACATAACAAAATATTAGAATTTTTTTAATTTGTATATTTTTGATTTTGGTAAAGAAAAATTTTATATCCTCATTAATATACATGCGATTTAAATACAAGTGATTATAGAAAATTAAATGAAGTCTCATAATCACATTCAACGGGTAGAATGCATTTCAAATATTACTCTTTTCAAAATACTCCCCAAAGATATTTTTTCTTAAAATTGTTAGTCCCCTTTTTGTCTTGAGCACAACTTTTTTTCTAATAAAATGTTCTTTATAGGCCTGAAGTTTTAGAATAATTGGTCAAGTATTTTTCTGGATATTTGACAAACAATCTAAAATTGGAAGTGTCCAATCATGCATGGCATATTAGCATTTAAAGATAGACCTTGTTCGAAGTTTGGGAACTTTCCTTTCTTTTTTCTTTATTATATTATCAAGTATATATCTGATAGATGCCCAATAAAGAAATTTTAATACTCATGTAAAGTGTAATTACTTTTCTTCTTCTTATTTATTTTATTTATTTATTTATTTATTTATTTGGGGGGGGGGGGGGGAATTGATGGAATGTGCTTTTCAATATGTGCTGTAAGCAGGATTTTTATATCTTGTATATATATAACACATGTGGAATTTTGCTAATTTTAAATCTGAGCATAAATTTTCTTTTTTTATCACAATAACATGTAGCATACGTTATCATAATGCATTGGAGAATTTTTCCTAACACAATCTTGCACCAAAAAAAAAAAAAAAAAAAATATCTTACTTTGAGATTTTCTCTTAGCCTAATCTATATATATTCTTCTATCGACCTGCTACTTCTCTTTCTTTTTTTTTCTTTCTTTTTTTTTTTATCGTCAGTGAAATAAGCAAATTTTTCCTAATTTTTATTTTCTGGGGTTGGCAGATGGGCGATAATGAATTACTGATCTGCGTTTTATATGTATTTATTTATTTATGCATTGAATGTAGGGTCATTTTTTAGTGTCAGCATGCTTTTGTTTTCGGTTACCGAAAAATCTCACAGTATTTAAAAAGTTATCAGCTTTTCGAAGAGGCGAAAAATATTGTTTTAATTTTGGTCTCGGTTATTTTTATCTGGGCGATCATCAAGGATTGCACATACTTTCCTTTTTGTTAGAGTTTGAATGCAAAGTTAAAAATCTTAAATTTTTAATATCGATAGCTGGAAAACAAACAAAAACATTAATAATAACCTTAAAAAACTGTTATTGATAATATTTAAGGGAAATAAATCAATATTGTTTGCTAAGAAATAGTCGTTTAAAAAAAAAAAAAAGATTTTTCTGTTTTTATTTTTATTTATTTTACTGATTAAGATTATCAATATTGCTGGCTAGTTAAAAAAAAAAAAAAAAAAAAAAAAATCTGTTTTCATTTTATTTTACTGATTAAGGTTATCAATTATGTAGCACATATTGCTGGTTAGTTATTAAAAAAAAAAAAAAAAAAAAAAAAAATGATATCCTTGAAAATTTATAACTAGGGGTGGAAAATCTCTTAATGACATGGAAATGTATCCGCCATGATGTAAAATTACTCCGTAAAACTAATTTTAAACAATTTCCTCTTATTAGGTTTTTTTTTTTTTTTTTTCCTATTTGTATTACATAATACAACTCTGGGTACATGAGAGCATGAAATTTTTGCATAGTGATTAGACTGTTTGGATTATGCCTAGTACATTAAGTTAAACTTAAAAAATCTCATGCAGACCTTTAAATTTCTTAAAATACCTTGCACTTTGTTATGTCCAATGTTGTTTAATTAAATTACATCTTCACAGGAAAATGAAATTTTCTGTTTAAGGATTTCTCTTATTCATTGTCTTTCGTTAAATTTTTCAGTAAAATTCCATAAATATCTCTTAAAAACAAAATTGGTATACATTAAAATATGGATATTAAATATATACCAATTTGTCGGTATAGATTCTATCAAATGTATGTTTTACAATATGTATAATAATTCAAAATTTAATAATGATATTTAATATGTATAATAAATAATTCAATTTTCAGTTTGATCATTACAATGATCAAACCTCAGGAAGGAAGAGGTAAAATATATCTATTTCAATTGATTATTTTTCATACTTTTAAGAAATAATGTATATTATTTTTTATTTGAAAATAATCTAGCATGCAAATTCTATTAATTATTTTTGTTTTTTACAGATAAGAAACTTTGGACTTTTATCAATTTTTTAAAAAAAGAAAATTCATTGAATTTTCATGGTAAGTTTTTTCTTTTGATCTTTGTCTCTCATTTATAAATGTAATTATATGCTGAAGAGGGATGAAAATAAATAACTATTTTTGTTACTAACCCGCATCATTTTACGGAATCTCTTGAAAATTCCATCGCCCAAGAATTACAAAATAGCACAAAAATTGCTACGCAATTTCTGAAGTCAATGATTTTAACATGAATAACTGTGTTAGTCTGTTTTGGATTCGTAATTTTAACAATTCCAAATTTTAACATAGGAATAAAAAAAATAATAAAACAATCAACTTTATAAATTTTTTGACGTGAATGTGTAATTAACATATATAAGCCATGTAATTTCTGACTATCTTTAGTGGCCATAGTATAAATAGTAGTGAAACGGCTGTGACATCGTCAATGTTTTCTTATTTTGTACTCGACTGCCAGTGTGAGGTCCGAGGTGCCTCTCTGTCTGCGAAATCATGAAAACGGACATTCCGTGCATCCTTTCACACTCTCAGATGCAAAGTCGCCGCAATTTCACGCTCGACTTTGATAATGCCGTCTTGCGCTCCCAGGCGAAGGTTGTACCCAGACATTTTGACGCCGAGCAAACACCAGTGAACTATTAAACTAGGTGTAAACTTAGGTATCTCACGTGACCAAAAACTTTCTGATTTGTTGCCATCTTGTGGGAAAATAGTCCCCCCCCCCCTTTGCATCTCATCAAGTTTTTGAAGGACTGAAAAATCAAAAAATTCTAGAGACTTGGATTATGCACTGTGTAGAGAGAAGTCGCTCTCTTGAACTTCTCTGTAATTTTTACACATGCTAGGAATCGCATACATATGTGATGCATGTTTTTATGATTGTCCTGTATGAACAGGAGGTTAAATAGAATGGTTATGTACTATTTCGTCTTATTATTAAAACTTTGTTATGTTATTTCACTAGAGTATTTATTTTTTAGTTTCACTAAAATAATAAGCTCGAATTTTAACAAAAGTTTTAATTCAAGTGATGCTTTCTGAACCTGTTACTGAATATATCACACGGCGTATCACGGCGCAGTAAATGTTATTTAACATTAATAGTACATAAGCTTAATAAAATGTTTACTATATATATGTATGCATACAGAATAAAGCTGTATAAAATTTTTCTTCAGTTTGTAGTTTTACTACATTGCATGCATTGATGTCAATCTTACTCTTACCATCCTTCACTGAAAAAGAGTGTATTATGTTAAAACAGTGGTTTTTAATTGACGGCCAGGCGACTTCAGATACACATTTAAATATTGTAACGCTATCAAATTTTGACGGATACCAATAAATAATTTTAAAACTTTATTTCTGATGTGTATCTTCAACTATTGTGCATGTACAATATTCTGTAAATAAAAAACAAAACAGGATCTTTCTTAAGAGATAAATCAGCAAAACAACCATGTAAACCACATAACTACTATGGATGATTTCTCAAATCTTATTTTCTGCAATGATTAGACTATTGATTTCGTTTCTTATATTGGGTTAAACTCCCATACACTTCCAGGGTTCCAGGAATATCTTCTACACTGAAATTGTAAAGAAGTCTCCGGTTGTTTAGGTAATTTACGTCTTCACTGTGAAGATGGAGGTTTTTGTTTCAGGATTTCTGTTATTTATTGTCTCAAGTTAGGTGTTAGAGTTCACTTTGAAACGTAAACTTTCGAGAGACTTATCTAAACATTTCTTCGGCATCTGGCAAGAATTCCTTTTCGGCACCTCCCCTAATGTCTCGAGTTCATTTCTCCACTGTTAACGAGAAAAGTGAATTTTTTGTTGTTGTTGTCTCCCCCTCCCCCTTCCCCCAATCTGACAGCTTCTTTTAGCTGATTTTCTAGTCTTATCATACAGAAATTTTTGGCAAAGATGACATTGTAAATATGTTCCACAATCTCTTTATCCTGCTTCAAAACTGACCAAATAAAGAATGCTGAAAAAAATATTTAAAATGTTTTCTTTTCTTCCTGTACATTTTCTTATTTATCATTTCTGTGAAAAATGACCTACGAAACTAATGTAGATACTAAGCAGTTGAAAAATAAATGGCTTAAACAGTTGATAAAATGAAAAAAAAAAAAAAAAAAAAAAAATATATATATATATATATATATATATAAAAAATTCTTCCTTGAAATTTTTTATTTACCATCCCCATGAAACTGATATATGTACTACTAGCAGGCTTTGCCCGCTTCGCTGGTCATTATATTGAAATGAATTTTCAAAATACTATATCAAAATAATAATAATAATAAAATCAGTCAAAATGTAAGTTAGGGCCGTCGCAAGGTGCTCTGCCACCCTCAGGCAAGCTTCAATTTGTCGCCCCTTCATACGCTGAAATTTTGCTTAGACGAATTTTTATAAGTTCAGATTTTCCGTCAGTCAATGTTTTTATTATGGTAACTCCATTTTCCCTTCTTAGTCACTAAGACTTTGGTTTAACGAAATTAAGTGTACGTAAGACTGTAACAAAATAAAATGTTGAAAAAATTTTACGGTCTTCTTTTAGTTTTATTCTAAAAATTTCAGCATTTCCCTCTCACTTTCGCGTGTTGTCACTTTTTTTAAATCCGCAATTTTAAGTTGACTAATCAAACATTGCATAAAAAATGGATTTAATTTAAATTAATTTAGACAGACGAAACTTTACACAGGTTTGTAAAACAAATAGAAAATACATTGTGGAATCTTTTTCAGGGTGACCAGCCGTCCTCATTTTTAGACATCCTTCTCAGTTTTGAAAATTTCTAATGAGGACCACATTTGTCCTCATTTTAAACTTTTTTGTCCTTGTTTTCTGAGAATTGCTAACAATTTGTGTATTTTCATAAAATAGATTTTCCTTTCACCAATTCTAAAGTATTAATGCTTTTTATGTTTTAGTGTTGTATCTAGATTGTTTAAAATGTTCTTTAGACCTGGGAATAGAATGAAACTTTGTGAATAAAATAATATTATGTAGATAAAACCATTATCTAATTTCATTCGTATATATTATATAAACATTTATTGCTGAAATAGTATACATTATTCAATTTTAAAGTTAATTTTTTATTATAACTGAAAATTTAATGAATTTGAAAATTTCAAATTCATTTTATCTCTATGTCTAATTTGGGTTAGGTTGTGGGGATTAAGGCCGATTGACTGCACTAGAGTCATAGGGCTGAAGGGGAGTGCCCTCCGTGTAGGTCTTTCTAAAGGGTCCTAGCCCGTAGCCGTATTTATGCAAGTTTCGGAGAAAGCCGTGGAAAACTCCAAACGGCTAGGTCAACGAGCGCGACCTGGGATTGAACTCGGCACCTCACGTCTACCACTTTGAGCGCAGATTCGCTATGCTGCTGGTGGGCTAATATCCAATTTGTATACATCTTAAGTATACTTTTATTTAAATTAATGTGAAATTCCCTTCTATTTATTTATTTATTTATTTTTTTTTTTTTAGATTAAATTTTTAGATAATGCATAAAAAAAAATCTGGAGTGACTCCACTCGACTTTCTGAACATTAAACAATTAACAGTTGTATGAATAAATTAAAGTAAGACAAATCCTTAAATAAACAAAAGTGAAAATTATAATAGGGTGTATGAATATATTTTTCCATAGTTTAATTTTACGCTATTGTGTTTACAATCATTTCAGCCCATAGATCATAATGATAAAGAAGCTTTCTTTGTGTTCCTTCTCTGTAAAAAATCTATAAGTGGTAAACTCACCAAAATCTATGCAGTTCGTGTGACTGTGACATACAGTACGAATATAAATTTTCAGCTCAATCGGGTAAGGCATTTAGGCAGTATCGCATTTAAAAAAAAAAAAAAAAAATGCATTTATAGACCATAATGATAAGGAATTTTTCCTTGTATCCCTATAAAAAGTCTTTAAGTACTAGATTCGCGAAAATTTATACAGTTTGTGCGTAATGACTTATAACATGTGTATAAATTTTCAGCTTAGACGAATAAGGCGTTTGAGCACTATCGCACTTTAAAAAAATTGTGGTCCATATGCCATAGTGATAAATAATTCTTTTGTTTGTGTCTCTGTAAAAAAAACTATGTTCTAGATTCACTAAAATTAATAGGGTTCGCGGTATGGGGATTTACAAGGCGTTTAGGCGCTATCGTATTCACTCTCACACACACAGCATCGTAAAAGTAGTAAAAATGAACTCAGGGGACCGTAAAACGTGTATAAACACCAAAATCTCATAGTCAGATTTTTGACATGATTACAATACTTTCCTTACATAATATGTTAGGCAAGTAAAAAGGGCTTAGTTTAAACTTAATAATTCCCTTAAAATGTTGTATCTCAAATTCAGTGTTTTATTTTTCTTTCACACTCATGGATTCTAAATAATTTTGTCTTTTTCTTAAGGCCACCCATATAGAACTTCATATACTGCAGATGTCCCTTATTTCTGTTTAACTTTAAGTTAACAATATCTGGTCAGTAATAGCTTTTTTGTTGCATATCGACAGGACTGGGTGGGTGCTAACGTACTCATCTGTAGTCTCCCAATTAAAGCTTTCTCAGAATGTATCTGTCATAAAAACTAGGCTAGCCGGAATCGGACATCGGACCCATGCAAATATGGTTTCTTATTCTAAGCGAAAGCTTTGTGCTTTCACATTTCTCATACTGTCCTTTTCATACATCTTGTTCGATTTATTGACGAATTTTACTAGCAGCACTTTTCTCATTCTCAACCAATTTAGATTCTTTCATGAGGATGGGGGAGAGGAGAGGAAGGGTTCTTTTTACAAAAAAAATTTTTTTTTTTCAATCTTGCTTATTATTATTATTATTTTTATTTTTTTTTTTTTTTTCGTACTTCGTTTTAATGATTCGAGTGCCGCCCTTAGACAACTGCCGCCCTCAGGCATTGCCTGAGTTGCTTAATGCCTAGCGGCGGCCCTGCCGCTACCTTCGGTAGCGGTTTTCCCACTCGCCACACTTCGAGTCTCGAGAAACAATGCCTTCGGTAGCGCCTTGCCTGCATTTTACTCCCCCTTCCTCGCGGGTAAAGTGGGAAGATTTGCAAAATCACATCAACGTGCATTTTAAGTACATTTAATGAAAACCCACACACCGAAATTTGCCATTCAAATGTAATTTGGAGCACACTTAGGCTTGAACACGTGTTTTTTGCCCGCCCACCCCTAAGAAGGAGGGGGGAGTAATTTAACAAAATCCCTTTATAGTTCATGTTGCATACACGTACATAACCGACACATTAAAAATTGAAATCGTGAGATTATTTGAAGCAGAGTTATGTTTTAAAACATGTTTTTTAGCCTCACACCCTGTGTTTTTTTTAGCCTCGTTCTTAAAGGAAAGAAGGGGGAGGGAATTTTGCAAAGTCTCTTTATATTATCAATTAGGTACACGTAACTGACCCACACATCTAAAAGGTCCTTCCTAAGATAATTTACTGCAGCGTTACGCATGAATAAATTGCCCCCTCGCTCCCTAAGGGGCGTTAGGGTGTAATTTCACAAAATCACTTCGTAGTATGTGTTGAATGCGTATAAGCAGTCCACACATCAAAAATTGCCAATCTGTGAAAATTTTGAGCAAAGTTACGTGTGGAAACATGTTTTAAATTAAAAATTATTATTATTAGGGTACAGTTTAAAAATTTTTATAATAAAGGTATATCCTTCAGCCGAGTCCGGTTATTGCAGTGTTAGGTATATCCTTCAGCCGAGTTCCGGTTATTGCAGGTCTTTTAACAGAATTAACTTTAACTATTTTTAAAATTTACAATTATGAATGAGTTAAAACTTCTGTTTTTTTATGGTCTCTTGTTGGTAAATGTGCACTCACTGGAATAGTTCAACTGTGTTCCTTTCCAGTAAAGTTGATTGACGTCTAATTTTAAAGTAAAATCTAATTTTATGAATGGTTAAATTTGGATCAGTTAAAAATTTAGTTTAACTGTTTAGTTTTTTTATATAGCAGTTTAATTCTTGTTAGTTAAAATTGTGTGAATACTTATTTACAAGTGAATTTTTCCAGCTTGTGCATATTTGCTTACTGTAGAATTTTCTTACATTATCTCAAGTATTTCAGTTATAACTTTCCCATGTTTTGCCAAACAATTTTCATCTGGGAAGAAAACTTGTATAATTTTAGCTGGATCTGGTAATTGTGAAAATTTACAATTTTATTATTTCTGATCCTTCCAAGTGATGCAAGTTAGGAATGAGGAGATGAATTGCTTTATTTAATTTATCTTTTCAGTTTAGGTTAAATTATTTGCTTTGCAAATATCTTAAAGCTTTTAAATTTTAATTGGGGATATTGTTTGTTATTATTATTGGTAAAATTTAAATTTAATTCTTTAACTTGCTTTAAAAGAGTAAAAGTGGAATTTTTGTTACTATCTCTGGGGACGTTTCTTTGTTAAAATTATAAGACCTTGCTGGCTGAAGTTGATTTCGCAATGTTAATGGGTAAAATTTAAATTAATGTAAATCCACTATACGGTCCTTATGCCAAGTTGTTCAGTTAAGCATTTGATTGTGGTTTTATGTAATGTTAGTCTTTTGTTTAGTATTTAGTAAATTTGTTTGTGTTGGCTCAGTGGGTAGAGCAGCAAATGTGTTACTTAGACCTTTGATAAAAGCATTTTGATAACAGCAGTCAAGTGTTTACCTGAATTTTGAGTTTTTTGAAAAATTTAAAACAATTTTCAAACTATTGAAGGTTTTGAAATAAAGTTTTAATTAGTTATTATGGTAGTTACAATTAGTAAAAAATTTAAACAAAATAATATGTTTAATATCATAAACAAGCTTTCGTTCATGTCATTCCTATGGTTCATATATGACAGAGTTTTTTACATTAGAATATGTTTCTTTGACTATATTTTATAGCTAATAGAAAGACTATGAAAGTGCGATAGAACCATCTTTTTGAGATAAGAAACAAGATTAAAAAAAAAAAAAAAAAAAAAAAGTTTTAAATTGTGCTAAAATGATTTATTTAAATATGGTCAAAATACCAATTCCATCGCTTGATTAATAATAACATTATTATTACTATTTTTCGATATCTCCATAGTTGGATTACAATGGATTAAAGTGCACTAGCTAAACTTTTACGTCTACCAAACATACTATTTATACACTATTTTCGCTCAGGCTGATAAGCATAAAAATCTGAAAACGTCAAATGTAGTTCTATTATTTAAAATTTGATATAATATTTGTAAGTTTTACTTTATGTGTAAATCACTAATCGAGTTTCAAAAAAGGACTTTAAACTGGTTCGAGAACCGTGCAAGATGCGTGGACGCATAATGTGTGGATAAAAGGGGCCAGGGGCGTAGCGTGAAAATTTGATTGGGGGGGGGGGGGGGACCCGAAGTTTGGCGCCCTTTCGTATTACTCATCTGAAAATGCCACCCACATACTTTCAAGAGTGTTGCCATCTTTAGGATCGAGGGCACAGGCCCTCTCGTCGGTTAATATGTGCCCCCCCCTCTCCTTCGGGGCATATTCCTAAAATCTGCCAAGAAAAAAAAAGCTGATTCCCCCCCCCCTCCATTTAGCAGTTTTTTTCCCTTTATTTAGCAGCTTTTTTCTTTTAGCATTCTAAATTTCTTCAGCGAATCTATCTATTAATACGCAGACAAGAAATTTCTCTTACATTTTTAGCTTACTTTCAATAAAAGGAAGGGCTTACAAGTAGTATGGTTCGAAAGATATGGTTAATATGCTTTGCAGAAATATATATACATATATATATTCTCGTATGAGACTAAGCAAAAGTATATTTCTTAGAACAACCAGAGGATTGGTTTGAGATAAAGTAGAACAATTGAAAAAGATTTTTCCCCCCTTTTCCAACAAGTTAAAAAAAAATTACATTATAATTCAGGTAAAACGTAAAATTTTCAAAATAAATTTTAAGAAATGAAAGTAGTAACTGTTGCTAAGGAAAGCAACTTTATATTTTTAGAGTGGACCATTGCTAAGGAACTCGACACAATTACCGCATGCCTTTATGGGGAAGAACAAACTAAAAAAAAAAAGTCCTGTTGTCCAAAATTAAATCTTTTTTTGTACAGAAATTTATTTTTTACTTAAGTGTTGGTTTCGGTGTTTCGGAAAAAGGCTGATTGACTGCTCTAGGGTCCTAGGCCTGAGGGGGAGTGCCTTCTGTGGGGGGTCTTTCTAAGAGGTCCTAGCCCATATTTACGCAAGTTTCTGAGAAAACCATGGACAATTCTGAACGGCTAGGCCGACAAGCGCGACCTGGGATCGTACCCGGCACTTCACGTCTACCAGCTTGACAGAAAGATTGCGGATTCAATAATCGAGCCAATTGAAGACCATCATGAAAGTCAGTCTCTGCTGCACGTAAACTCTGTCGTGGCTGCAATGTCCTCCATGCTCCATGCAAATAATAACTCTGGGGATACTGAAGCGGGGGAGCCATCCCTTCCGCAGAAGCAAATTGTGATGGCTTGTCTTTGGATCGCCACTGGGGCGTTAATCCCAAACTGTCGCTAATTGCCCAATATGTGCCTATTAATGCGACGTTAAATCAGCTTCCTCGTGCTATTTCATGTCGAGAAACACTAGTTAAATTCTATAGACTTATAAATATTTCAAAACCCGTAAACGATGAAACTAAAATAAAAAATTTGCTTAAAGGATCACTTAGAATCAAAAATTGTAGCCATAACAATACATAATATAACATAAATACAATAGCCATAACGTACAATAAATTGCTTTTTTTTTTTCGAGCTAAGGTCTTAAAAAATCGTAATTTTAAGTTTTAGGAGGTGAGAAAGCGATTGCGCATACTTACGCGTCAGCTGTAAGTATGTGAAATGGAGAAAGGCGCCGCAGTCGCCACAGAGCGCGAATTTGCTAAGGTCAGAATTTTCAAGGGTCGTTGCATGGTAAGCGAACATGCTATTGTAGGTGCCTGAACAGGGAAGGGCGCCGCTCAGCTGGAGTTTGTTGCTAACTTATTCTTAAAGGGTTCTGAAAACGATCAAAATTTTCAACAGTCTTTTGCACGGTAAGCGAACAGACTATTGTAGGTGTTTGAAATGGGAAATCATGCCATAGGCGCCCCCAAATAGGAATTTGTTATGATCAGATTTTTTTAAGTGTTGAGAATACGAAGAGAATTTCCAAGGATTGTTTGCACAGTAGGAAAATAGGCTGTTATACACGTTTAAAAAGGCTGTTTTAGGTGTCTAATTAGTTAAGAGGGCGCCACCTAACGGGAGTTTGCTATAGTCAGACATTTTAATGCAAACTTTTTTTTGCTGGTCAGATAACCAGTTGGTCGCCGAAGGCAGCTTCTGATGCATAAAAATCTTAAGTGTTTTTGGTAACTAACGATAATCAACAAAATTATGATCCACTTTTAAATGAACTTCAAGGCGCAAAACAGCACCCCCAGAAACCTCATTATGCCTTTGTAGGTTCCTGAACAGGAAAGGGCGCCACTCAGTTGGAGTTTGCTACTAACTTATTCTTAAAGGTTCCCGAACACGATTAGAACTTTCAACAGTCTTTAGTACGGTAAACGAACAGGCTATTGTAAGTGAACAAAACAGGAAATCATGCCATATGCGCCCCCAAACAGGAATTTGTTATGATCAGATTTTTTTAAGCGACATGAATACGATGAGAATTTTCAAGGGTCATTTGTACGGTGGGAAACAGGCTGTTTTACGCGTTTAATTACTTTAGAGGGCGCCGTAGGCGCCACCTAACGGGAGTCTGCTACAGTCAGACATTTTAACGCAAACTTTTTTTGCTGGTCGGTGAACCAGTTGGTCAGCTTGTGATACATAAAATTCTTAAGTGGTTTTGGTAACTAACGATAATTAACAAAATTATTATCCATTTTCAAATGAAATTTAAGGCGCAAAACAGCGCCCCCAGAAACTTCAATATGCCGCCCTATTTTTTAAAACATTGGGGGGGGGGAGACTCCCCCCCCCCTCAAGCTACGCCCCTGAAAGGGGCACCAAGAGGACAATATTTCACAGCTAACGGTAAACTTTCATTAAAGTTATAAAAGTCGTATATTCTCACGGTTGGAAAATTAACCTTGTATCAGTTTATGGTGCTTAAATATGAGAATAACTTTTAAAAATAAAGAGGTTTTAATTAGCATCTGTTTTTTATAATTTGATTATTTGTCTGCTTATCTGCCTCTCCTTGGGGGTTCAGTATTTTTAGAGCTTTGTCAAATGCTAGAGTTTCTCCCAAGCTCTCAAAACCCTACTTAAAAGAACAGTCTTTAACCGGACTGGCACCTACAATAAGGACTCCATCCTACTTATCTGAGATCTTTTGAAATCTGTACTACATCACTTGGAGGACCACCCATCCTCTAGAAAAGTGATTCTTTCTCTACCATCTTTAGTACTGGGGTGCAGAGATGAAGAGGGGCACCCTTTTCTGGTATACTTCCCTTACTTGAGTGGCATTTATGGGTTCGCTAACCCCTTGGTTGTTGATAGCAATAGAATTTTTCTAGAGCTAAAGTAGAAGAAGATATGCCAAAATGCTCCATCTCTGCAATAGCTGTAACTAATTAATTTTTAGTAGTATTTGTGCAGAGCAGGAGCTTCAGCGTCCCATTAGTAATACTCGTCACTGAACAGTAAAATTTAATTCATTTTACATTATGCATATGCATATATATACCGTAGTGTATCGGAATTTTTTTGTAAATTTTTTCATACACACACACACACACAAAAGAAAAAAAAAAAATAACGCTATATACCTCCAAAAACTGCAGAGCTAATTCCATGACCCTCATGAATTTGTGTACCAAAAATCAATTCAATCTGATGAAATTTTTTACCAATATTGCGGTTCATACATTGCATGTATTGATGCATGCATACAGACAAACACTAAACCATATTTGACCTTCAGCCGTAGGTGCCTTCTGATAAGCCTTAATGGGCAACAAATGACTGTAGAGCTACAGCCCATACAAAATTTAATGAAAATACTTTTTGAATCCTGATAGAAAAACTTGGCTGGCACTTGGTTGAAAGAAAATCGTTGGAAGAAGAATCCTTGGTTGAAAGAAAGAAAGAAAAATAAAAAAAAAATCTAGCTAACGCCAAACGTTTGGCTTATAATACCCCATACTCTGACATTTTAATTAATATTTGGATAGGGAAAAAAAAAAAAAAAATTCTAGCCTCCATAAAATGAAAGAAAAACAACTAATTTTGGAAGCGATTTGAGCTAACTAATTAGCGATTCTTGCCCTCAAGTGGAACAAAATTAGTTTATATTAAGATCTTTTGCCTTAATCTGATGAAAATAACCGCTAATGAACTGCCTTCTGCTATAATCACGTTTCTCCCATTTTATCGATTTGGATGGTGAAGGGAATCGTATGCAATGTACTAAAATATTATTCAAAATTTCGTGTAGTAAATTAGTATATTTTATTATTATATAACTTGAATATTTATAAAAGGTATTTTTAATTTTGCAAATTTCATTATTCCAATTGTGCTGTTCGAGAAGAGATATAAGAGTTGTCAGTGATTATTGTTTACTTCAATGACATAAAAATAAATAAATAAATAAAATAAATAATAATAATAATAATGTATAACCCTTTTCTTAAAATAATAATAATAATTAAATACGCAATAAAATCGTATGTCGAGCATGTATGAACTAGCCATTTATTATAAAAAAAAAAAAAAAACTGAGGGACTTAATATTTTATTTGAATAATCAGTTAAATAAATAATCATAGGTAAGGTTTGTCTCAATTACAAATAAAATTACAAGGCGTTTAAAAAATATATATATAAAAAAAAAAAAAAAAAAAAAAGAATTCTTAATGAAATATTTGTGCCACCAATGTAATGAAATAAGGATTGTCTTATAAAATATTAACTAGTTAAAGATTAGTTTTTGCAAAAAACAACGAACTTTATATTTCAATCTCAGATCTAATAATTAAATAAGTCATAATAGGTAAATTAGATTTGTCATAGGAAAGGATGAAAGTTAGAAAACACACTACATTTACAAATATTTATTTAAAAAAAAAAAGGCAGATATGTATTGAAACTATCAGGCCTCACATGTAATATAATTGAGGTAGATTCAAGCAATACTTTTAAAATCAAAAAATTTTGTCACCAATAGTAAATTAAAAACCAAATTACAATTAAAGTAAGTTAAATCGAAATCAAATTAAAAGAAAAAAAGAGAGAGAGAGAGAGAGAGAATAAAAGAGAAAATAAAAAAAAGTGCAATTGCAGAAAAAAAAAAGTTTAAATATATTAAATGTTTGTAAAATTCAAAACAAAATTCTCGGAATATCAATGGCTAGGAAGCAATCATAATGTCGAAAATTTATGTATTTACCTATAAGATATTCCTTAATTAAAGATATTGTAAGAGCACTTCAATTTTCCCGTATCAACAAATAGGCTATCATATTAAAAAATTGATATATATTTAAAAAATAGCAAATAATTAGTGGGACCAAAATGTCTCGGGACCAAAATGGCCAGGGACCAAAATTTCCTCGGGACCAAAACGGCAGGACCAAAGTGGCGGGACCAAAACGGCGGGACCAAAGTGTCCTGCTTCGGAAAATAGGAACTAGATCTCTATTAGCTCTTTATAGTTCAATCTAAGATCTAATAATTAATTAAATACATCATCATAGGTAAATTAGATCTGCCATAGTAAAGGATGAAAGTTAGAAAAAACAATACATTTACAAATATTTATTTATTAAAAAAAAAAAAAAAAAAAAAGCAAATACGTATTGCAATTACCAAGCCTCACATGTAATATAATTGAGGTAGATTCAATCTTAAAAGCAATAAAATGATGAAAATATTAACTAGTTCTCTATTAGTTTTTACAAAAACCACATTGTGTATATTTTATTGCAAGGTAGGATAGTTTAATAAATCAATTATCATAGATAAATTAAAATCGTCTCAGTAAAGAAAAAATTAGTAAGATTTAATTAAAATAAATAAATAAATATGTATTGAAGTCAATATTCCACACGATAAGAATTAAATCTTAACACATTAAAATGACAAACTTCCATTTATTGCTAAATCTACAACTATATCATTGTATATAAATTAGATTTGTTCCAGTATAAAGGATAAAAATTACAAAAAATTACTTCTTGATTTAATAAAATAAATGTAATTCTGTATAGTAAAACTAGGATTTTGTGATAAAACTAAAAGATTTAATTTTTAATCAACATAGAAAAAAAAATGCCATTATTAATATATATGAAATTCAATAGTGTTGAAGAATGTATAATTAAAAACATATTTTTTAAGTGAATTTAAAATGAAAGAATAGACAACTGTTAGATCCTTAATGTATAAAAACATATTTATTAGCATATCAATAAACAAGAATTTTCGAATCTGAATTTCTTTTATTTTAATTGAATTTAAATGAATAAAAACAGTGTAACGTTAAATTTAAAAGAAGAAGAAAAAAATGTTATGGAGGTGTAATGCAGACTTTTTTTTTTTTTTTTTTTTTTTTGTACAGATTACGTTTAAATGTATTTTATTTCAGAAACAATCCCTCTAAAATAATAGAATTTACGTTTAGTTAAAAGAATGTTACAGAAGTGTAACGCAGACTTTATTACAGATTATATTTCAACTTGTTTTATTTTAGAAAGAATCAATTTAAAATAATAGCAGTTATTGTAATAAAATAATAACATTAAAAAAGAGAATGTTCCGAAAATGCAGTGCATACTTTATTTTTATTGCATATTACGTTTTATTTTTTAGAAAGAATCAATCTAAGATAATCAATCTTTAATAAATAAAAATAGAAACGTTTATTAAAAATATTTAAGAAGTGTAATTTAAACTATATTTCTGTTATAGATTATATTTTAATTTAGAAAGAATCATTCTAAAATAACAGAATTTTCTTTGATAAATAAAAATAATGACGTTAATTAAAGAAATGTTACAGAAATGATATGCGGACTTTATTTTTATTACAAATTTTAATTCATTTTTAGAAAGAATCGTTTTAAAATAGTAGTATTTACTTTTATAAGAAATGAAAATAATAACGTTAATTAAGAGTGTAATGCAGTCTATATATATATATTTTTTATATTATAGGTTATATCGTAATTTATTTTAGCAAGGATTATTCCTTCAAAACTGGAATTATCAATCCGCAGAAAAATCCCCTCGAATTCCCCATTTTTTCCCTCTCAGTTTAATCCCGGCCTTGTAGTAACCTTGTCTTTTTCTAACGGCACAGTTTTTCTGTAAAATGTAACCCAACACAGATCTGCATCGATTTTATTTGATGAAAATAAAGTGATATTTCTTTTTAACAAACATTGTTGTAATAAAAACGTAAGTTTCAATAAAAGTTTTTTTTTTTTTTTTTTTTTTTTTTTTTATTGTAGACAATTACTTTTTACAAGTTCTTATCTCTCTCTCTCTCTCTCTCTCTCTGTGTGTGTGTGTGTATATAAATAATTCATTACTTATTTCTAAAAGGAAAATGAGTCACTTAACGCTTATACTTTAATTGGAGTTCAACTATATTGAAATTAGTTTTGTAAAACTTTTTTCTAAGAAAACTAAAAAAAAAAAAAACCTTACTTTTTTTCCTCATTTATTTTAAATTTACTTTGAATTTTACATAATTTAACTTTTTGAAATAAATTAGCACTGTTCATACTTGTTAAAAATGGGTCATGTAAAATGATTAAAAAAGTAAAAGCTACTTAAAATAGTAAGAAATTAGTTAACTTAACACAATATAATCAATTAATATAGCAGTTTTTTTTTTTTTTTTTTTTTTTTTTTTTTTTAACTTACTCCCATGGGATAAAAATATTATTTTGGGATCAATTTTTCAGAATGAACTTTTGTTATATTTACAAATTTTGCGGTCCCCTGAACACAAAAATCAAGTATTTAGCGCTTTATCTGTGTGTATTTGTCTGTTATCAAAATAACTCAAAAAGCAAAAAATTGCAATAAATTCAAACTTTGGTATTTTAAAAGTTTATACGAGGTTTTCATCAAGATTAGTAAGTTTCAAAGGGTAGTCTGCTGAAAGATGTCTGAATAATTTGAAATAAACTTTTATATTTAATAAGAATCTTGAATTATTTATAAATGTGTGTTCTGTATTCAAATGAAGTGCTTAGGTGGTGACGGTAGCTTCCCACACATAAAATTATATTTAAAGTAAAGGGAAAAAAAAAGTCATGTATGACACACCAGATTATTTGTATTTATAAATTTAAAAAAGATTGATATAATTATTGAGTTTAAGTTGTGGCCATATAATTACATTATTAATCTAGGATCGTAAAATTTTTATTAATGAGCTATTATATACAATTACATATGTACACTCCTGCTCAAAAAATTAGCAAGATTTGCAAGAGATTTTTTTTTTTTTTTTTTTTTTTTTTTTTTTTTTAATACAATTTAAAAACTTATCTCTCGATGAAATGCTTTCAAACATTGGGTATTTATGAACTGAGTCTTCCTCATGTTTTTCAGTGTAGATTGGTTTAAGACAACATCTAGGGGACCGGTAACAAATTGAGCAAAAGCAATCATGTTTGTTATCACCCTGTATCGTTAAGTGGACGAAATGAACTGTAACTTTAGAACATGTTAATACAGATCCAGTTTAATTTTTGGATGAATTAGTGTGACGATAGAATATTAAGTAACGGAGATATAAGCATTTATTTTAAAACTTCAAAACAAATTAGCATGTTTTTTTATTTATAATATACAGAGTTTTAAACGAAAATTATTCCCACTTTCAGATAACTTTGAAAGACACTTTTAAAACAAATATCTGATGTATCTCATGAAATATGAACATTTGCATAAAAAACCTTTTCACTGCGCATGTGCGAAAGATTATATATATATATATATGTATATATATATATATATATTGCATAGGTTGAAAGCTAGATATATTCAGCAACTTTTATAAAAAGTACATTTGAATATAGTAAAAATTAAGCAAATTATACGAGAAAGAACGAGCTAGTTTTAAATATTTTCCAAGAATTGAAATTTCTTAAGGGATTTTTCTCATGTTACGTAACTATTTAAAGATCTTATTATTTTAACCACTTTCCAAATATTAATTTTTGTGGGGGAAAAAAAACCCTTATCTCACAAATCTTAGTAAATAAACAAAATATATGTTAGAGTTACAAGCTTATAAGAGATTTTTCACAAAAAAGAACTTTTGCTAAGTGGTTAAAATAATTGGACCATGTGAAAAACCCCTTAAGAAATTTCAATTCTTGGGAAACTATCACAAATCTAGCTCGTTCTTTTTCATATACTATGCTTACTCTATTCAGATGCATTTTTGACAAAAGTTGCGCAATATATCTAGCTTTCAATCTATGCAATATTTTTTTATTTATTTATTTATTTATTTTTTATTTTTTTTTTTTTTTGTTTCGCAGATGCGCAGTGTGAAAACATTTTTCATAAAAATGCTCATATTTCATGAGATATTTAAGATATTTGTATTCAGATTGAAGTATATTGTTTTAAAAGCGTTTTTCTAACTTATCTGAAAGTGGGAATAATTTTTTTAAGAAACTCTGTGTATTATAAATAAAAAAACATGTTGATTTTTTTTTTTTTTTTTTTTTAAAGTTTTAAAATAAAAGTTTATATCTCGGTTATTTAATATGCTAACTATCGTCACACAAATTCATCCAGAAATCGAACTGGGTCTATATTAACATATCCTAAAGTTACGGTTAATTTCGTTCACTTAACGATACAGGGGGATCATAAATATAATTGATATTCTTCAATTTGTTACCAACTCTCTAAATGTTGTCTTAAACCAATCTTCACTGAAAAACATGAGGAAGACCCAGTTTTTTAAAGATAATTTTTAGAGATAAGTTTTAAATTGGAGGAAAAAAAAAAAAAAAAACTGATCGTTTGCAAATTTTGCTAAACTTTTGAGCAGGAGTGTATTACAATTTAATTTTATCTTTTTTTTTTTTTTTTTTTTTTTTTTTTTTAATTATTATTAACTTATTCTCAAGGAAGTCACAGTAGAGGGGGGGGGGGTTATTGTCATCATCCCCTTAACATTTTTAAGAAAGAATATTTTTCGTATGGAAATAATTACATTGGAAAACATTCATGATCATACCTCCAATTTAAAGCCCCCCCCCCCTCGCACACTGGGAGGTGAATACGCTTTTGTTTATTCTACTGGGTGTCCCAAAATTCTGTAGGCGTTGTAAAATTTCATAAAAATTTGAAGGAATTGGTTGAATTAAATACGGTTTGCAAAAAAGTTTTTTTTCGTGAAGGTTTTTTTTTTCCCCGTTAAGAAAAATTAAAATTTTCGTCGGTAGAGGACGCTGTATATATGTTCAACGAGAAATATGCAAATCAGAGTTCTATAAATTGCCGAATTTTACGTTTAACAGCTCAATTTTTATTGCAGCTAGTTTTTAATGTTTTTAAATTCTATATTCTTATTTTATATCCCGACCGGGGAAGAAGAAGAAAAAAAAAGGGATATTAGTGCATTATTATTATTATTATTTTTTTTTTTTTGGTCTGTGTGTATATCTTTTGTGACAATGTAGCTCCCAAACAAATGAACAGATTTCGATGCGTTTCATTTATTATTTATTTATTTATGAATTCTAATTTAATTGGGATGGCTCTTAAACATTATTAAAGAAATCAGTTTGATTTTTTTTAATTATTATTATTGAAACGTATTTTTATTATTATTTATTTATTTATTTATTGTTAAGGATACTTTACACTGATAATTTGAAATTTGCGGGTTAACGAACTTCCAACTTTTAAATCATGTTAAATGAAAGTTACTTTTTTATTTTATTTTATTTATTTACTTTTGAGCATTGAAACACTTTTTTTAAAAATAATTAATTTTTGACAGATTTGACAAAAATTAAAAATTAGTTAACAGTCTAAATATCTCTATATTCGGTTAAAAATGGAAGATTTTAAAGGAAAATATTTGACTAAATTCAAGGCCAACCCTTTGTTGAAATTTTGCAATTTTCAATCGAGTATTCTTCCAACTAAAAATTAAACATTTTATTGAAAAATATTTTAATTACATTCAAAGCTAGTTTTTTTTTTTTTTTTTTTTTTTTTTTTTTTAGCACGGAGGACTCCAAACTACGGATTTTTACGATACCAGTTTTACGATCGTTAGACATTTATAGAAATCGAAAATTTATCGAAAATATAAATGAATAATTTGAAAGCGATATTATAATTTGTAAAAAAAAAAAAAAAAAAAAAATCTAATAGTCCTCCGTACTAAACTAAATTCTGCTTTTGCCAAAATTTCATCAAAATCTTTTTTTTTTTTTTGAAAGGAAAAGAAAGGAAAATTAATAATAATCAGTATCGAATATTTTTTTTTTTTTTTTTTTTTTTTTGAGAAGTTTGAAATGTTTATATTTTATTAATATTTTACGCCAAAGCCGCTAAGGAAATGTTGATTGTCTGCCTTTTTTTTTTTTTTTTTTTTTTTTTTTTGTTATTTTTTTATACATAAAAATAAATATTCTGTTAAATTATTAAAACATATTTTTTATTATTATTTTTGCAAGAAACTGAGAGAGATTAAATTAGATATATTCGCCAACTAAAAAAAAAAAAAAAAAAAAAAAAACGCAGCCAACTTAATTTTAAATGCTATAATGTTTTTAGAATCTCTCTTTATAAAAAGGGGAACTAAATTAAATTTAAGAGGTAATATGTAATTTTGAATATGTGATTTTCGATATCACATGTGGGTTATTGAAAAGTAGTATGATTTGTGATAAATGGGAGAGTAATATGATTTTTTTTTGGGGGGGGGGGGGGAGAAAGAAAATGTAACTGACGATTTAGCATAGAAGTGTTGCGGTTTTTATTATTTATTTATTTATTATTATATTTATTTTATTATATTTATTTATTTACTTTTAATTTATTTTAATTAATTTATTTTATTTATTTATTTATTTTTTTAAGAAGGGAAAAATAAATCTAGCTTTTACACTTGTTGCATGAACGCTTGAAGTAAAATAGTAATGTGTGGTGTAATCTTAAAAATTATGACGAAAAAAATGCAATACATTTGGAAATGCATGTAACATGTTTTTCAAAATACTTTTATTCAGAGTCACATATGTTGAAAGCTCTGACTATAACTTTCTTTTTATATAATTTTTTTTTAAATATCCCGCTATAGATCAAAATAACAGATTTTTTTTTTTTTTTGTGTGTGTGTGTTTGTGTAATTCTAAATATTTTTTTTTGTAAATTGCTTTGATTGTATACAAAATATGGCAATGACGGGTACTTGAAAATATATTTAAAATAAAAACATTTTTCATCATAATTTTACTTCACATTCAAATGTGAATATAACTTTAACTCTACTATTTCATGAAATAGGGGAGAAATTGGGAAATACTTTTTCTTTATGACAGTATTTACAGATATTAGAATGATGATTTCCTAGAGCTAACTCGAGTGAATATTTTTCTCGCTGGTATCGAAATATGCATTTCCGAACAAATTAACATCATTCCACATTCTGTTTCTTTATAGCTGCTGGAAAAAGTAATAATTATCAGAATTAAAATATGAATAAATTTGAGAAAGGGACTTTAATATGTAAATGTGTCTCGCAGAAATAAGACAGGTGGGAGGAGGCTGGTCGTAAGTTTGGGAACCACCGCGCCGAACTAATTATGACAGAAACAATCTGCTTCCTTCCCCCTTATTGAAGTAGACAGGTATTTCTTTTTGAGCACGTGGGTTCCAACCGACCTATAGCCGCACTAATGCCGCACTAATTATGCTGGAATTTGGAAATCGTTACATTATTAAAACTAAAATTTCAAAAAATAATGGGAACGTCATTTACTTTTAGGAAAAGTTAAATTGTCCCGGAGGCCTATCGAATGAAATGATTTTTCGAATAATTTTTCTCTCTAGCCTCCCGCCCCCCACCTCTCTCTCCAATTGCTCTCCCCTTATCTTATTCCAAATTACGATTCCTATATTTTAATGAACGTAGAAACCAAAGCCTGGCCGAAGCAGAAAAAGGGTCTCTTTTCCAACAATGGTTAAGGGACTGTCAGGCGAAACCATGGCTTCCAAATAACTAATAAAAATACTTTATTCATTTCTGTATCAAATTAATTGCAAATTGCATTTCGATATTCTTCGTTCCCTTCTCAAATCCTACTCATGAATACATTAACATTTTCATTTCTACCTCTTAACATTTTCTTTTTTTTTTCCTTGCACAGCCAGAGTAGTTTTGCAGTGCGATCGATTTTTGCATTATTTTTAATATTCCATTACCGCAAAGCGTTCCACGCGAAATCTAATTAATTTTTTTGAAATCCCATTCCAACTCAATTATTGTTATCATTATAGGACGAATCACATAATGCATTTCAGTATTCTTAAAAAGTTACATTTAAATATTGAAAATGTTTTTTCTTTTTTTTTTCTTCCCCTTTCATTCTCTTTGTGATATTACATGTTTGAATTTTTCATGTGATATGTTGAAAGAAATTAAATCGCATGTTTCGTATTTCTTAATTTAAATTATGGTGAGAATATATATATGGGATGGCATTCAGTCTGTGCTCTTCCCTAATATTCTATCATCTTCATTTCTTTGACATCATAATGGCTTGGAGGGTTATATATTTTAAATTGTAGATTTCTATCTTAGATAACTGTACATATATTTTTTAATGCATATAACTGTAATTTTATGTTTTTCATCTCTTAATTCATTTTCTAATGTACTCCGGGAGTCTGAAAAAAAAAAAAAATTCAAACCTTTTTATAAAATAGAAGTATTTGAATTGTAATAATTTTAATTGAAAATTGGATGACGTTTTCTATTGATAGTCTTTTCCCGTAATCACTTTCATATGAAACGGGATGACATTTATTGCTCAATTACTCGTATTACATACCAGTTTTGCAGTCGTAATAAATTTTAGAAAGGTAAAATGCATAAAAAATATACAATTTATATCATTAAAAAAAAAAAAAAAAAAATCTTTACTAAAGACTACTAAACACTAGTTACTGTCCAAATAATAATAAAAAGAAAACCCTAAGTCTATTTTTCTTTTATTGCTAATAGTTATATATAAAATTCTGCATAAAACAGATTTTAATTTAATACGATTGGACTTATTTTAATCAATTTTTCCATATAAAGGGGTGCAATAACGGTATTTTATTCCCTACCATAGGTTACTATAATCATTTATTAACATTACTTTAGTGTAACTGTATATTTTTATAAAAGAAATGGAAGCCCCTTGACGACTTTTAAATTTTTGTTGTCATTTTGGGGTTAAATTAAAATGGCTATCGCAACTGCGTAGCAAAGACCTTGGCGAGAAATATCCGAGCTACTTCGGTGCCAAATTTCAAATTATGCCAAGGGGTTTAATACTGAAGATGTTCCTTTTCTTTAGCACAATTTTTCTCAATTTTATTTTAATCATTAAAAAAAAAAAAAAATTATTATTTTCGACCGAAAAAGAAATAGGGTAAGTGTACCAGTGATTGATACTTTTAGAGCAATCTCTGATGTTTTTAATATTCTAGTCATCAGAAAATATTTTTAGAAGTCTTAAGTTAGTACATATGGTATGAAAGACATTCAGAACCACATATATATGTTAAAATATATACATTTGATAACTTTTTTTTTTATGAATTTTTATTTGACACCCACTCAGTGTTACAGTAATTGATACTGCCAGTTTTTCATATTATCAGTAATTGGCACCTTACGTTCCAGTGTTTGACACTGCTAGTTATTCATTTTACCAGTTATTAGAACCCTATGCTCCAGTGTTTGACATAAAATGTTAAAATTATTACATATAAAATATATGATATTATTTTTCTTATTTATTAATTATTTCGGAATAGGTGTCAATTACTGGAGCACCTACCCTATATTTATTTACTTATATATTTTTGGAATCATTATTTTCCCTTTTATTAATTTTAAAGTTAAAATAGGGTTTTTAGTTATCTTTTGAACCAATTAACCGACTGAACTAAAAAAGCACGTCGTTAACTAGATTTTGTCCTGATTAAGTGTACCAATTTTTGATAAAATCCAGTAATCCAGACTAAAAATCCGGACAGATACAATGATAAACTTTCAGCTTTATATATTTTAATTAAAAGCAAAACTATTTGCACGTTCATTTAAGTTGATAGATAAACATTGCTAATGATGGCAAAATCGCTGCCTGAAAGAAGTAGTACAATCTTTCATAAAAAAAAAAAAAAAAAAAAAAAAAACTATTACAATACCACATGGAGAATATGAAATCTTACTATCATAAGAATCGCATTCATGAAACTTACAATCGTTGTCTCAGGACAAATGTTCTCAGTATTGCGCATCTTATTGCTTTATGAACTTTTTGATAAGCGTTTGATGCTAAATTCGGCCCCTAAATAACTGTGGAAATGAAAATTCCTTACTAAGATGATTTCTAGCCATGAATGTTCCTAATGTTAAAAAATTTAGCATGATAACGGGACATACGTCACCAACCTGAATAAGACAGAATTGTGCATTTACTGACCAAAAAAAAAAAAAAAAAAAAAAAAAAAAAAAAAAAATCGGTTGTTAAATTTACTTTATGCATTAAGAAAGAAATGTGTAAAATTTTAATGTTTCGTAAAAGGTTTTCGGGATATGACTCAGAAAAAAAGATGACTTACACAATTTTGGAAAATAATACTAATAGATCGCGAATAGGGGGGGGGGGGGTCATACATAAGTTACTTGCGAAAACAACGATAGCATAAATATATTTATATTCGAAATTAATCCATCAACATATATCTTTAAACATATTTCTAAAACTTCCATTGATGTAATACTGAAATTTTGCACAATGCTTCATTAAGTGTTGGGGCATACATTTGATTCACTGGGCATATTTCTTTTTTTCTTTTAGAATCCTATGAAAGATTAGATTTTGTAATTCTTAAAATTGTATCCCCAGAAACTTTTGATCGATTTTTTAAAATTTTGTACCATTTCTTTATGCATATTTGCAATTTGTTATATAGGTTTAAGATCAATGGAGGAAAATGGACGAAAATGGAAAATTGGGGACAGCTTAACGCAGTTCATATGAGCTCAATCGATCGTTTGTTTAGACGCTATTGTGCTAGCTCACATACATTATATACACATACATGCATACTTCACAGTAAAAATAGAAAAAAAAAAAACAAGGAACCTCAAACACCAAAATATCAAAGTCGAAATTTTGTTATGATCGCAATATTTTACTTATATATGTATGTTCGGAAAGTAAAAGTGTCATTGGTCGCAACATCTTAATCGGACTTAAAAAAAAATAAATAAATAAATAAAATAATAATAATACAAATTTACAAAAACACGTTGAAATTTTATTAAATGAAATAATTGAGAAAAGGTAAAGTGTTTTTTGGCTTCTTCAATGTCTGAAATGTAAAGACATCGCAGATTCTTTCCATTTTCTGCAATTTGCTGTGAAGTGTTATTGCGCATGCGCAGTTTTTTTTCTCGCTCGTATGTTTAAAACTAATCAAAATTTTGAAATGATCAATGGTTATAATTTTGAGTTGGGTGCAGGTTTAAATTCCTGCCAAGTGTCATTCAATTTTATCCAGCCGTGTACTTGATATCCGGTTAAAAAATATATATATATATATAATAATTAGTTATACAGGCATATGTACAAACACTTATATAATATATTGAAAACATTTTTAGCTTCCTTGATAGCTGAAATGTAAAGATAGCGCAAAGTAATTCAATTCCGTACGATTTATTGGCAAGTCTTTTAGCGCATGCGCAAACGTTTTTTTGGCCATGTCTCTTAATCTAATTCAAATTTTAAAATGGTCGATACATACAATTGAAGTTAAGTATCATTCAGTTCGTTTTCAAAAGGTATTCCTAAAAAAAAAAAAAAAAAAAATATTCACAAACATACACACACAACCACATAAAAAAAATATCTTGAAGTCTTTTTTAGATTTTTTTTTTGTTTTTTTTTTTGTTTTTTTTTTAATGCCTAAAATGAGGTGGTATTGGAAAATGTTTCGATTTTGAGCAATCTGCAAACAAAATTTCTTTACATATATCATATAAATTGCATACATAATTTTATTAGCATTATTTAGATTAAGTAACAAAATAGTACGCTCATAGATATTTCATATGTGTATGCTGACGAGGACCCATACCTGCAATCAATGTTTTTAAAAATAATTGACATTTTACACATTGTTTAAAACGAATAGAATACAAAAGAAAAAATAATTCAAAAAACAAATAATAATAAAATTGTAAGTATCATAATGTAAACATATCGTTTTTATTATTTAGTATTTTGCAAATATAATTTGAAACAAGGAAAATATTTCATACTTTATATACTAAAAAAAAAGTGCCCGTTATTTTTTAAAAAGTTACTTTTTAAATTTTTGTACGATTCCGCAAGCAAATTTAGTCAAATTTAGTTTTTCTTTCCCCCCCATCCAACGAGACCATCAGAAAAAATTGCATTACGCATCTTTCTTTAGAAGCAACTGAATTAAAATGCGGGGGGGGGGGGGGGTATTATTTAAGTTAGTCTTCCTACGAGGAAGATAAAGATCATGTACAAATTAATAATAGCAAATTTTCGATCAAAAATTATTTAACATGTATATAAAAAAAAAAAAAAAAATCCAAATGTATTTAAATTCTTAATACACTGAAATAAATAATATGTTTATATGAGCCGCGGAATGCATGCATCCCTCGCTTTCATTTTAAGCACTCCACAAAATAAAAAAATCTAGTATGTTGTGGCCACCACAAGACTTTCTTCTATATTTTCCTGTACAAATTCACTCAGTAACAATATTAAAAAAAAAAAAAAAGAAAAAGGTTAAAAGTAAAAAAAAATCGATAACTTTGTTTTAAATTATCACAGATTTATAGTTCAACCATTTGTTTTAAAGATATTGACGAGACCTTTCGAAACATACCCATCTTGAAAATTTACCCCCCCCCCTTCCGGGGGGTACCTCCCCCCAGGGAGGAAGCGATGCCCCTTCATGCACAGTATTTTTTCCTAGTTAACTACTACTATTATCAATAATTCAATTAATTTTACAATCACAAGTTAAAAATAACTCGCATTATGTACATTTATACGAAATTTTGTCATATACTGCCATGTTAAAAATTTAGACAAAATGCGATCACAGCGCCACCTGTTGAGCGATTGATCTCCAAATCTAATCAGCACCAGTTTATGTTAGGGTGCAACTAAATACCAAGTTTGGTTAAATTTCATTCATTGTTTCGTGAGATACAGTGGACGCAAAATTCGCGATACACACACAGACATTTTCTAAAAACTATCAATTCGTGTTCAGGACATCCCAAAACGTGTAAATTCATCGAAAAACGGGGGTCGAAAATTTTCACGAATCTAATACTTTCTCTATATTACATATAGAAGAAAGTAAAAATATGCTTACACATAGACATTTTATCAAAAGTATTTTATAAAAAATAAATAAATAATAATAAAATAATAACTGGCGATTGATTTTAAAATCTGATACACTAAAACCTTAAACAGAACATACAGATTTATGCAGAACGTACTTTTAGAGCTTAAAAATTTATATTTTGAATTCAATAATTTTGTATAAGAAAATATTTGTAAATTGTTTAGTTTAATAGTGTTAACTGGTTAAAAATTAAATATAGGTCTCATTTAAAAAAAAAAAAAAAAAAAAAAAAAAAAAAACTTTCAAAATCGTCTGAATGTTAATTTCCTAAGACGTCTGTTTAGGATGTACAAAAAAAAAATGTAAAGAATAAATTACATACTTGCATATAATTACTTCTTACTTTTTATTATAATTAGTAAAAAAAAAAAAAAATTCTTAAGATTACATGTTTGGATCACGAATCTATCCTAAATCATTAAAATTTAAATATTGTCATGCATTTTATAGTTATGTTCTAAGTAACTTTTCTATTTTGGTATGTGATCCTTATAAATTAGGTAATCTGATATGCACAGCATTCAATTTTTAGTTAAGTGCATCTTACACAGTTTTAAAAATATGGATATAATCTGTTTGTTTATTTATTTATTTATTTTTTAATGCTATTGCATTAAAAGTAAAAGCTTTGTAATTGACTAAATTTTTCTAGATAGGTTATGTAAAAATTTTAAAAGATGCTACTTTTTGGAAAAATTACGAAAAGAAATTTTTAATAGCTTAGCTTTATCTTAAACTCTTTTGCAAATCACACTGCCCACTTATCTGTAGTAAATAGAGAATTAAACAGCGTTTCAATCTTTTTTGGGACACCCTAGTTATGTCTTAACTATCGTTTTTTCTAGTTTTAAAATATTATGTTGTAAATGTTATGATGTAAAAAAAAAAAAAAAAAAAATGCCATTATTTTTCAAGTAACATGTAAACCGATGCTAAATAATATAAAATGGTATGAGAGCTAAAAAGACCAGGAATAATAAATTTTAAAATATATTAAGTCGTAAATATTAACCATGCGGGAGAAAGCTACAACTAGTATTAAAATAAAATATATGTAAAAGTCAATTAAATTAGTTTAAAGAGAAATATATTATCCACTCCATTTTTTTTTTTTTTTTTTTAATTCACATACTTATTAAAATGTTCTGAAAAACGATATATTAATGCATATCCGAACGGGAACTATCGAACCAATATAGTCAATATAAAAGTTGAGTTTTAATTGGCACTTTTACTTTTTAGTACGTCAGGACTATTGCTTTCAGTCAGAATTGTCATCATTTGCTGTGTTTAACTTTGAATAAGTCAGGTTTTAAGTTCGCCATTCGAAGCTACACAGTTCAACCGATCACTACGAAAATTGTTACATTTATCAGTACAAAATCTAGTTAATGCCGTTCTTCTTAGTTTAATCAGATAGGTGGTTCAGAAATAATAAATAAAAAACCTGTTTTAGCTTTAATGTTATTAAAAAAGAAACAGAATTTTATTTAAAATAATTATATATATATATATATATATATATATATATATATATATATATATATATATATATATATTAAAAAAATAATAATAATAAATAAATAAATAAATAAATAAAATCCAAAATAAGATTTTTTTCTTCTTTTAACACGTGAATAATAAATACATTTCTTTTTGTATACAAAAATTTAAACGTATTAGTAGAGCAGGACCACTGCTTTCAGTAAGACATTTCGCGTTTTTATCATTTGCTGTGTTTCACCTTGAATATGTCAGGATGTTTCTCTTATTGGCGACAAATTGAAAGAAATATTAAAATTGAGATAAAACCTGCTGAGGGAAAAAAAAAAAAAAAAGGAATGTTATTTCATATATTAAGGTAAAAAATCTCCAGTGACTCCACTCGACTTTCCGAACGTTGAGTAATTAACAGTTTAGTAGATAAAGTAAAGAAAGAGGAGTTGTTAAACAAACAAAAGAGAGAAAACTATAATAGTGTTTGAGTATTTTTCTCCATATAGTACACGATGTTTTATTTAACCTTACTGAGCTTTGAGCCATAGATCATAATGACAAAGAATTTTTCGTTGTAAAAACCTATAAATGCTAGTATAGTTTGTGCAACATTGATTTATAATATTCATATAAATTTTCAGCTCAATTGAATAAGGCGTTTAGATGCTATCGCACTTTTAAAAATTTAGTCCCATAGCCCATAATGATAAAGAATTTTTCTTTGTGTCCCTGTAAAAAAACTATAAGTGCTAGATTCATCAAAATCTATACAGTTGGTGAAACTGTGACCTATAACATGCGTACAATTTTTTTGCTCAGATTAATAAGGCGTTTACACGCTATCGCACTTTTTAAAATTTGGTCCCATAGGCCATAAATAATTTTTCTGATGTCCCTGTAAAAAACTATGAGTGCTAGATTCACCAAAATCCATAGGGTTCGTACTATGGTGACTTACAATACACGTACCAACTTTCAGCTCATTCGAACAAAGCGCTTAGAGGCTAGCGTGTTCACTCACAGACATACACACATATACATACACACATACATACACAAGCACATACATACAACATCGTAAAAATAGTTGAAACGGACTCGGGGCACCTCGAAACGTATAGACACATCAAAATCTCAAATTCGGATTTTTGACATGATAATGATACTTTCCTTACTATAGTGTTCGGAAAGTAAAAATCAGTTATTTATTTATTTATTTATTATGCTTTTTGGATATTTAGAACAATTAAAAATGTTTTTTTTTTCTTTCTTTCCCCTTCGCATTAAGTTAAAATAATAATAATAATAATAATATATTTAAAATAAAATTGAGAAAAGTTTTGCTAAAGAAATGGATTAGCTTTGGTATTAAGATCCCATTGGCGAAATTTGTAAGTTGGTACCGAAGCCACTGGGTCGTTTCTCGCCGAATTCTTTACTTACGCAGTTACAATAACCATATCAATTCATCGCCAAAATAGAAACAAAAAGTTAAAAGTCGCCAAGTCGCCAAGTGTATCTTATACTAACAGACATTTTAAGAAATAAATATAGTAACCGTTGCTAAGGAGGACAACACAGTTCCCGCGTGCCTATATATCGAAAAGTAGACTGAAAAAAAAAAAAGTCCTGTCGTACTATATTAAATTCTGTTTTATACAGAATTTTATATCGAAAAAAAAAAAAAAAAAAAAAAAAAAAAATGGGCTTTTATTTATTAATTTTTTTTTTTTTTTTTTTTTTTTTTTTTGTCAAAGTAAACGTTAAATTTCGAGCGTAATATTACAGAGTTTTTTAATGTACGCCACTAACTTTCTCTAGAAAATTTTGACGTCATTCTTATTTTTCATTATCTCATTAAGATGTTGCCATTTATGAATGCAATCTTTCCTACAATTATTTATTTCTCGTTAAATATACAACGGATAAACGCTTTGCGGTTTTTAAATCAAAATAAAGAAAACGGAATAAATTGAAAGGAGGGAAAAAACTGAGTCAGTCAGCTGTGTAAAGATTTCATGTTAGGAAATTAATTATTGAACCGTTTTATTTTTCTTTTCGCTGCTCAGGTAAATGCTTTTTTAGAACTGAAATTATTTTGCTTTCTATTAGTATTATTATTATTATTTTTTTCCATGCATGTTAAAAAAAAAGGTTGCCTGATACATATCATATTTCCGATTATATATTTTCTTTTTGTTCGGAATTACTGAATGAAAAATAGTCTAGATTTTATTTGTTTTTATGTTATTATTATATTTTTTATTGCAATATTAAATGTAATTATAATGACTTATTTCTTTCTTTTTTTTCTCTGCGTTGTATATATGAAATGGGTGATTTTTTCTTTACCATGTACTTACGATTTGACAGAATGATCTTATTATTATTATTTAACTTGCTTCTATACACATAAAAAGAAAGTATTAGGTTCGTAAAAATTTTCGACTTCAGGTTTTCAATCGATTTACACGTTTTGACATGTCCTGCACTCGATATTTTAGAAAATTTATTTCAAGCTGTTTTTCTCTCTGTTTGTGATACCAAACTTTTGTGGCTTTGTATCTCATGAAAGAATGCACGGAATGTCGATAAACTTTACTGTTGGTTGGATCTTTACATAAACTTTGCTGACTAAATTTTGGCATACATCACCCAGCTGGTGGCACAGCTAGGCTGCAATTTTTCTCATTTACACAAACTGTATACACCACTCGACAAAAAATAGGAACAAAGGATTTTTTCTTTGATTTTTCATAAAATAACATTATCTAAATTGTGCTTATAATTTATTATTACTATAAAATAACACTATTCCTGGACTCATTTTTGTTTTAAGACTGATTTAGAAAAGTTTTAAGACTAAAATTTTTCTAATTTAAGACTGCACTCCGCGACAAAAAGATACCAACAAAGGGTTTTTTTAAATTTTTCATAAAATAACATTATCTAAATTGTGCTGATCATTTATTATCATAACAAAATATTATCATATCAAAAGCATATTAAATATTTGAATCGTATTTAAAATATTCATATTCAAAATAATCATATTCAAAAATTAAAAAAAAAAAAAAAAAAAAAAACTTTGTTCCTATCTTTTTGTCTCGCTGTGTAGTCTTAAATTAGAAAAATTTTAGTCTTAAAACTTTTCTAAATTAGTCTTAAAACAAAAATTAGTCCAGGGATAGTGTTGTTTTATAATAATAATAAATGATAAGCACAATTTAGATAACGTTATTTTATGAAAAATCAAAGAAAAAACCCTTTGTTCCTATCTTTTTGTCGCGGGGTGTACCTCAATTCTTACAGTACATAAGTGCACCGAACTTGACATGCAAAATAATTATTATGAAAAAATATGTTGCTTCATATTATCTGCATATCAGTCCACGAGTGGCGCTGTTATATTCCAATTTCTTTATTTTACCATGTTTTTATTAACTTCGATTCTTGTTTGTGTGTTTGTCAGGGACAAATCTTGCAATCCATTTTTAACTAACTTCCCGACTAGCTGGATATTTGAAATTTTCAGGACAGCTCACAACATGGTGACAATACATTTTTCTAATAATTTTAGTCAACTATTTCAAGTCCCGCTGCCTTCGGCAGCGCTTATATGATTCGACAGAAAATTTATTTAACTAACTTCCCGACTAGCTAGACATTTGAAACTTTCAGAATAGTTCAGAACACGGTGAAAAGGCATTTTCTTAATCTTAAGGCTTCCTTCAGAGACTAGCTACTATACAGCGCGTCAAAACTCATAAATTATCCACTGTCCGAAAGTGACCCTTGACATTTTGCACACATTTACAATGAAGGACATTACTTTTTATTGCTCTTTTACAAAAGAGACCCAGTTTCGATCGCAGTAGGAGGTTTGTCAGCAGAGGGAAACTCTCTCCTGCCTCGCGTCAATTCGATTCCCCACATCAAAGGAATATCAAAAGAAACCGAACTTGAAGCCAGTCTCTGAAAGGTCCTTAATACCTTTAGCCAACTGTTTCGGGTTCCTGCTGCCTTCGGCAGCGTTACCAATACAAAGCTTGCAATCGATTTTTCACTAACTTCCCGAATTTGAAACTTTCAGGATAGCTCAGAACACGGTGGCAATACATTTTTTTTAATACTTTTAGTCAACTGTTTCAGGTTACTACTGCCTTCGGCAGTGTTCATATGATTCAACAGAAAATTTATTTAGCTAACTTCCCGAGTAGCTAGACATTTGAAACTTTCGGAATAGTTCCGAATACGGTGAAAATGCTTTTTAAAAATATTTTTATCCAATTGCTTCGGGACACTGCTGCCTTCGGCAGCGTTTCCAGTACAAAGCTTGCAATCAACTTTTAACTAACTTCCCGGCTAGATAGCCATTTGAAACTTTTATAATAGCTCAAAAGACGACAGCAAGGAATTTTTTTAATACTTTTATCCAATTGCTGGGGTTCCGGCTGCCTTCAGTAGCGTTTATATGATTCAACAGAAAATTTAAAAACATGGATTATAAAATTTCTTTTATCTTATAATTATTTACAAATGTTATTATGCTCCAGATCTGTAATATTTAAGTGCATAAAAGTTTTATATGAGATGATTATTATTAAGAAGTATGCTCATTTAATTCGAGTGCATATCGACCAACAGATGACTTTGTTCTGCTACTTTTCAGGATATACTTGGTAACTTTACCTCAGTTTTTATAAAATGAAATCATTTAAACAATTTTATTTTCTTAGCGGTGTCTGATTAGCGTTACTGTGTATGTGTAAATTCCTCTGTGTGTGTATTTTTTTTTAAATCAAAATAGTAGATGAGAAGAGAACATGAATCTCCGAGTCTTATTAGCTACGTTCTTTTCAACGCCTGCATTGCCTAAGCGATCACCCCTTTTCGAAGTTAACCCTTTCAGGGGCTGTGATGCCACTACAGCATCACCTAATTTTGATTTCCAACTGCAAAAACTCATCCCGGAAATTTTTTAGCAAAATTTTACTTTTATAACATAGCAGAAAAGGTCGTCAATTTCTTTTCTTTTAATTTTGTTCGTGAATTCCGGTGGCATTGTAATTTAAATGATCCCAATTACGTTGCACCACAAAGGGTTAAAGCGTCCATTATTCTTTGCGACTCTCATTGATAAAGGAAACAACACGTTAGATGCTTATTTCATTATAAATTTTTTAGACTAGTTAACATATTCGAAATATATAAAAGTTTTGTGATGCTGCCGCATAACTGTTTCTGTAGAAATTTTTTTTCTTCTAAAGGGCTTTTAAAAGATTTTATCAAAGTTTTAGTACTTCAAGGAAAATATTTATATCTATTAAAGTCCACTGCCTTCTCTTTTTGTGGAGAGTTTGCATTTATGTGAAGGTTAACTAGTTGATTATTTATGAATAAAAAATTGGACATCATTTTCCCAGAAGGAAGCTATTTTTTCCTACTCTTCTTAATTATTGCGTGAACCCTTTGCCGATCCTGTTTAATTTCACTCCTTCGGTCAGTGTTGCCAAATTCAGTTTATATATATATATATATATATATATATATATATATATATATATATAAACAAGAAGAGAAATGAAGAAAAATGGCTCATTGGATTATACGATAAAAGGAAGGATTTTAATTTTAAAGTAAATAGTCTTACTAATTGGTTTTCAAATATTAGTAGAAAAGTTTTAAAAAAAAATATTATGTTCGCACAGCTTAAAAGAATTCGTACTATTTGCAATAATGAAAATAATTTGAAATGTGCTCTTGAAGACCTAAAAAATACCTTGCAAATAGTACGGTTATGGTATGGGTAACTGTTACCCATCCGCAATTTTTAACTGTGTGTTTCCAGAGTTTTCCCATCTCGGTTTGTTCTACTTCCTCATTCAAGGGCGATATTTAAGTACCGACGAGTGGCCCCGTCGGCCGAAGTGGATTTGTATATCAGATGAAGGGTTTTATTTTATTTCATTTTATACTTTCTTGTTTACCTTCAGTAATTCTTTATTGTATTGTATATTTTTTAAGTGAATTGATGTAATTTTGTTATTTTTGCAATTTTGTAATTTTATAACTTTTTTAGTATTTTTATACATTATATATATGTTTGATTTCTCGTCAGTTATTGGTGGTTTTCTGTTTGGTGAGAAGTTGGGTGCTAAGGATAGTTATTAGCTAATTGCTACTTTCCCTTCAGAAACTTCTTTCACCCCTACACTGAGGGACCACCCTAATGAAGATCTCAGTGTTTTTTGGGGTTTAATTTCATTCATTTGTCAAATTTTCGAACGTGAGTTTTTGTTATATTTACACGTTTTCAGGTCTCCTGAATACGAACATGGTGTGTTTAGCGAATGGTATGTGTGTCTGTTATCAGCATATCTCAAGAACAAATAGTATGAAAAAGTTCAAACTTGGTATTCTAAATGTGTATGATATAGCGATGCTACACTAAGCTTTTCGTTGAGATGAACCAAGTGGTTTGTGTACAGGAACACCCAACAGAATTCAAATACATTACGTCTATGGGGGAAATTGCAGGTAAATAGAGTTTAAACAGCTATAGACTGCACTAAACTAAATGAAATGGATATGTATTCTTTATATGCGTAAAAACATGTACCATGTAGAATATGGTAGGGTAATCATTCACTGTTCCTTTACAGGGCTATACAAAAGTAGTTGATTATAGTGCGACAATAGCTAAAAATTGATGGAAGTGTATTCCAGGTTGTTCCGCGTATTATTACTATGGGATTATATTTAGGTGCACCATGTGGTCTGTACATAATCTTCAAAAGATATACAGGACTGCAAATATTTAAGCGATAACATTCTTTTTTTATTGTTAGTGGAAGTGCTTTGATATGATATTTTACTATGTCCAGGAAAGCTGCTCAGGAATTGAAATGAATTCTTCATAGACATATGGTATATAGTGTATATTTTTAAGCTGAATATTCATCGCTTGTTTTTTTTTTTTCTTCTAATATTTACATGTTTTGAGGCTTCCTGGTTACCGAAGGCACGTTTTTTAACGTTTGATCTTTGCCCGTGTCTGTTAGAGTAACTTAAAAACGAATAATTTTAGGAGATACAAATGTTGTATTTTGAAGTTAATATAAGTTTGCTGCTGGAAAAGTTCGATCAAGATTGATAAGTTTCAAGGAATATGAACTTTTAATGTGAACTTTTAAGTGAACTTTTAATTTTAAAAACAGATTTAAATTCTCTAGAAATGTAGGTGCAGTAATGAAACGGGTGGTTGTGGGGGGCGGTAGTCTCCCTCACACAGAACTAATTATCATATAACCACTCGCGCTGTTGAGTGGGACATGAAGGGCCACAGACGAAGTAATATAAAAGAATGACACTGTGCAGATGTATTTGCTGTATAATGTATACATACATACATATATATATATATATATATATATATATATATATATATATATATATATACGTGTGTGTGTGTGTGTTTCTTAAAATATATATAAAATTCTTTTAATCAGCGAGTCAAGTGAATCTCAAAGTGTAATAATCATAAAGTTTTATTGAATAGTAAAAGAATCAAATAAATGTATCATAAAAAATACAGAAAAGGATAAATAAAATGTATTGCTTTGAAGAGAGGGGGAGGGGGGGTAAGGCTATACAGGGATTCTTAAAAACACCTAGCACAAATGTAAAGGCATATAGAGTACCCTCTATCAAAATAAGCAGTTTTAGTGTAGGTAAATGGGTATTTAAATACCGCTTTGAGGTGTTAGATGGCACTGGCAAGATCTATACGTGAAAAAGCTTCTCAGGGTTTTAATTGTCATTTTCCACATGAATTTCAAACAATGTATTGCGTCACCTTACTGTTCTGCCGTAACAGAAAGAACGTGGTCTGCGAATTTCTTAATTAATTTAATGATTTGGTTGCTAAACCATTATGACAGCAACCAAGGGCATTGTCAAGGAAAGGGGCGCTTGTATTGTAGCTTAGATATTTCTGAATTAAATAAATTTTTATTTTTGACCCTTTAAACAAATTAGGAAATAGCCTCAGCCTCCCTATTTGCCTCCTGCTGATAGCATCTGTAGTTACGTCTCTGTTAGCAATCAGCTAAACTATCATAATAGTTACCATTAGCAACTGAATATACTGCTGAAAATATGTGATATATCTTATATTTTTGCAAATGTAACCAGAATACATGCATGACCACTGAAAATCTTGGTTTTATCTACAAAATCTTTTAGCCGCTGCCCCATTTCTGTTTGCAACTTCATAAATCATAAATGATGGTCTTAGCCATCATTATTACGGTCGGTGTTTTTTTCAGCTTTACAAAATAATAACCCACCGGACTTGTATTTCTTTTTTATGTCGCCGGACAGAAATAAATTTGACTAACTGCACATTTGAAGTTTTTTAATAGAAATTAATTACTATTATAAATTAATGCTTCTTCATCATTAATTTCAACACACATAAGGGAAAGATTAAAAAAAAGGGGGATAGGAGCTTTTACTTACTGATTGTTACATTTTTCTGTTTTTAATATTCTCAGGTAGATAAAGATCACTCACCAGTAGATTATTCCATGATTTTTCTAATAAAAAATGAAGGAACATACTGTGGGTTACATTATTGCGAAATAGAATGGAAAACTTAGCTCTTAAACAGAAACATGTATATAAACCAACAATTCCCCCCTTCCTCCCCCGCAAACAAAAAAAAAAAAAAAAGTTTTTGTAAATGCCAGTTTTGCAAATGCAATAAATAAAATATTTTTTCTTTCTTTCTTTTTCATTTTTTCTCTCGTGCTGTCATGCTGATGATTAATGCAAGCTAAAATGTCTGTCCTTCCGCGGGCCGCAAATTGATGGCTAGTGGGCCGCATGTGGCCCCCGGGCCGCAGATTGTGCACCTCTACTTTAGAGCGTTAAGGCCGACAAAGGGTTAAACTAGTGAGTGTAAGGCCCCCTAAGGTGCGCGTTGAAAAATATGATGACAGTTCACAAAATATTTCCGTCGGTAGGGGGCGCTGTAAATTATTTTAACATTATTAAAATCACAACTCTACTTCAAATAATGATTATGCTAATTCATGTATACGAAATATTCTTTATTCATAATAGATTATAAATTACTATTTTACCAGTTTAGGGTGCTGTGGAACACTTTAAAATTTCATTCAAATCACGCACAGTATATCCTAATCTCATAAAATATCCTTTCATTACAACGAATTTTATAAAACTTTCATTATAAGAGGGTGCTGTAAGCTACTTTCATATCATTAAAATCATAATTTACTTCATATTATGATTATGCTTACTTACTTTTTATTCATAATACGTTAAAAAAAATTATTTTGATCACTAGGGGGCGCTGTGAAACACTTTAAAATATCATTCATATCCTTCACACATTTAAACAGACAATATATCTTAATGTCAAAGAAATACTTTCATTGCAAGACATTTAATAAAATTTTCGCTGCTAGGTGGCACTGTAAGATATTTTAACATGATTGAAATAAAACTGGCTAGGGTGGGTAGTCTACTAGGCGAATGCTTAGTTATCTAGAATTCATCTTTTTGGAACACTTTAATGAAAAAAATGTTATGAAAACGCGCTAACATATGATTTTAAATGTGAAAATCATGCACTAACTCCATTTAAATTTATAACAGCAAAGAATTCTCAAACTTTTTACTTACTATATGACCGCTAACTTTCAGATATTTCAACAGAACTTAGTAAAGTCCACGTATCGTTACATGGACTCCCTCCCACTGGTTCCAAGTCACCACTGGGGGAATACATGGGTAGCGCTGTGTAATGGAAAAGAGCATTTTATAAGTGAAAAAGTGAGGACAAATAAAAACGTTGTAAATAAATGATTTTTTTTTTCTTTTTTTAACTTAATTTATCTGCTGCAATATTTTCGACGTTCATGGTGTTTTTGTGACTTTAGCGGCTAAATTCGCAAAAAAACTAATTTTAATTTAATCCCCTAATTTTAATGAATTAAATGAAGAATTTGAGATTGCTAAAATCTAAAAAGCCTATCAATCTAGAACGTATGCTGCTTTAGAAATATCCCCGAAAATTTAATTTTTGATACTTCTATGGTACTTCTCCTTTTAGATATTTCAATAGAAATTAGTAATAAAGCCCATGCATCGTTAAAAATTATAAATGCCATTTCTTTATCTTATACAGGATTTTTAACGTTCTTGGCAACTTTGTTACTTCATGGTGACCAAATTGGCGAAAAATAGTAATTTAGGAGTGCTAAAATCTGATAAACCTGTTTCAAGCTGAAACGTAGGTAACTAGCATTTTCTGCAATATTCTACCGATTTCTCGCCTATAACTTTTGCCAATATATACAAAAAATACTCATCTGCTCATTCCGAGGGGATTCAATTAAAATTAGACTTCTAAGTTCCGTATTTGCTACTGGGAGACTGTGGGGCAAGCTGTTTGTTTGTTTGTTGTTCTTGAACAAACGTGACTCTTTTTCGTGACGTTTGTGGCACAAGTATTATTAGTTTTATGGCATTGTTTCTAGAATATTCGTCAAATAAAGTGCATTCATCGATTAGAACCTGCCTATTCATTTACAAATTTTTGGCTAGCGATGAAGTCAACGTTTGCATAACAATGTGTATAGTTTTACAAGAGAGAGGAAATAATTAAAAACAATTTTAATAATACGGATATTAATACTTTTATAATAATTTTAAAACTATCTAGATTGTGTATCTTTAAGGTGATTTATTCTTGTAAGGTTGATCCTACCTTCCTTTTTTTCTTTCACAAGATTGCGATAAGAATGAAAATGCACTCCTTGTTTTGACGTCATTTCCGCCCGAATACATAGAAAATTCTTTGCCAACAATAACGCTGCGGTTAATATTAAAAATTTTTCATAAATTATTTTAACCTTAGCTCATTAAATGAGTAATTCCATTTTAGAAATATCTTTTTTGAAAATAAATTGATACAAAGAAATGAAAAATAAGCTAATTGTTCATTATTAAACTCTACCTCGAGCAATCGCTGCACCCATTTTAAAAGACTTAATTGCAATAAATTAGAACGCTTTAATTTGAAAAAAGAAAAAAAAAAGCATCAGCATAGAATCCCAAATATTAGATCCAAAAATAATTACTCCGGCATTTTTGCGAAACCGCTTTCGATAATTAAAAAAATTTATCCTCTAACGTGGCCACAGGTGAAAATCGATAATTTAATTATTTTTTCCAGATTGTAGTTGTTTAATTCCCGGGAAATAAAACTAGAGAAAAGGCAAACAATTTTTAAAGCTCCCTAGTTATCTAAAAAGCAATTGAACTTCTCGCAGTTATTATTACTATAAATTTTTTATATAAATTTATTTTTCTTTTCTTCTTTTTTGTAGTAATATTCCTTTAAAGAAAAGCTTCTTGACATTTCTAATGTGAATAATATTAAACATATATATATATATGTATGATTCAAAAATATTTTATTATTTAAAGAAAAATATTCCTTTATAATAACTGATCTCTCTTTTTTTTTTTTCACTATAAATTAATCTCAACAAGTATAAAATTTATTTTAATGGACTTTGTTCATGTTACTATACTAACAACGTCATGCTACAGAAATTATTCATTACAACATCTGAAATTCATTATAGTAAATAAAATTCCTTATAACAAAATTAGAGTGATCATTTCTATTCTAATATTTTATTTTCAATGATTTATTAAAGTAAAATCGATAATTTATTTAATTTTTTTTTTTTTTTTTTTTTTTTTTTTTTTTGGGGGGGGGGGGGATTGCACTTATTTAATTCTTAGGAAATAAAACTGCGAAAAAGAGGCAAACAGTTTTTAAAATTCCCTAGATATCTAAAAGGCATTTGAACTTCTTTCACTTATTAATACTAACGTTTTTAATTTATGTATAACTGTATTTTTTTTTCCGGTAGTAATATTTTTTTAGGAAAAATTTTTATAGAAAACGGTCGTACATGCATTCCTAATAGGAATAATAAGGAATAAATAAGCGTTATTTTGTTTTATTTTTTTAAAGTAAATTCTTTATAATAATAAAAGTTACTGATTTTCAGGTGATTTTCATTTGAAGCACTACATATACAGGGTGGTCATGATTAAACTGAGATTGTTCAGAGTGTTATGTAGCACGATCTAATTGAAAGAATGGTGTCATAATTTGTAGGAAGAATAAATGAGGCAAGGGACGAAAGATTACAACAACAAAAAAAAAGTCACTCATTAATACAAATTTTTGAATTAATATATATTTGTCTACAAGACTTATCTACTAATTTTTTAATATGTAATACATTTTTATGTGAGAGAGAAGAGAGCGATGTTTTTTGGTTACTTTTCAGATTTTTTTATTTTCAGACAAAGGGGAGAAATATGTGAGCAAGTTACTTATTTAAATACATCTAATTTTCTTCCAAAATTTTAAATATCTAATTATCTATTAAAATAATTAGTTTTTTTTTATTTAATTTAAATCTAATTCTCAGTTAAGTGTCTTAAATTATTTTAAATTAATTCTTACAAAATTAATGTACTTTGCATGCAAGTTTTGAATTTAAATATTTAGAAAAGATATCCTTTTTATGTAAGTTATTCAATGGATTGGAGACAGGAAATATTTCCTCTAAAAACTAATTATTTGCAGTAATTAAATTTTTCGTTTTTATAACATTTTTAATTCGTATAAATCTCTTTTATTTTGTCAGTTGTTTAAAATAATACGTTTCATTTCCTTATTTCGAAACAAATACGCAGAAACAATCATTCGATTTCATTTCAATTCAAACATTAACTACTAAATATGAACATGCGTGATCTAAATTTCACTCATAGTTTACACCAGTTTATTACACGGCAATTCTTTCTTCGTATTTATCGTTATTTTTCATATTTAATCCTGGAATAAACGAAATTTTGTTTTTTAGTCATCCTTGTGTTAATTTTAAAATAATTGCCGTTGGACTCATATATATTTCTATGTGTTTTTGCCAAATTGGCGTCTTTTTATTAACTGTGCCCTCAAGCGGAGTTAAATTATGTCACAGAACCACTCCGAGTTCTTAAAATGTAAATACGCAATTTTTGCACTCTCTCTATCATTTTTCGCAATCACCGAATAGCATAAAATATTTTAATTTATAATTTTTTATTACCACAATGTATTTTTTTCTGATGTGAAACTTTTTTTTTTTAAACAAATAAATAGTGTTTCAACTGAACTTTTGAATTGTATAATTTCGCAGCCAACTTTTATTGAAGTTTCGAACCTGTTTGAAAATATTTCCATCAACAACGTAGTACAACACTAGGGGAATACGTGGATGGCGTTGTGTAACAGAAAAGAATTTTTAAAAATGGAAAAGTGGGGACAAATTAGCGCGGTGTCTCTAATTTCAAAATAATAAATAGAAACAAAAACAGTATTTAAAAGAGGTGCACAATGATCAACTTTAAATTACAAATTGTGACTAAAGCCTTACTTACGAAAACAGCGCCGCATATTTCCCCAGCGGTGACTTTTGGAACTTTTTCCCCCTCAGGAATTCTTCGCTCTCCGTCTTCTTCAATCATTCTACGAAGTTCGGGGCCATTCTTGCAATTAGATCGCGCTTCAGAACACTGTAAGCATTGACAGTTAAGTTATCACAACCCTGTATATATAATATTTATATAATGTTTATGATTAAAATGAAAAGAATGAGAACGAAAAATAGACAATCTAATAAATCATCACAAAAACCCACAAATGCCAATTAGGTTACAAGTTAACGTGAATTGATTTAATTGTTGTATTTAAACTGTATTATTATTTATTAGAATAATAATAATATTACTTTAATTTAATTTTAAGAACAATTAGATTACAATACTTGTAGAAAACAAATAAGAAGGATCTTGCAAGGTAATGCTGTATAAAATAAGTATAGTATAATAAGGGAAAAAAATCCATCTTACAAATAATTAAATGAACCATAAATATTGAGATTAGCAAAAGATTTTCAGACCATAGCACAATAAGAATATTGAATATTAATAAAATGCTCAAAATTCTATTGAACTTAATCAGGAGCTAGCCCTAAAAGCATTGAGCCGATAAATGCAAGTTTTCTGTTTTTGGTAAGCAATGTTAATCAAAATACCAAAAGATAGCTCAAACCGACATCAAAACATTAGCTTGAAATGAATCATAAAAAATAAAAACAGAAGGAATCCTAAGGCTATTAATAATTTAAAATATATATATAATATATATATACCTACGCGTTCATAAATAATATTAAAAATCACGAAAATGTTAGTAATATTCTAACTTAACTTTCAAGATCTTTTTAATAATATAATATTGTCAGATCGCTATCAAATTATAAATGATCTTTTTAATAAATACAAAAATAAAACTAAACTTCCCAATAGCTTAACAGCTCAATATTTTAAATTTTATGATACATAACAATTATATTTTACATAATAAGCATATATATTTACAAAAAGTCGGAATCCCACAACGGGTATGCAGCTCCAGCATTTTGCCTGATCTTTACTTTTATTATTATGAAATTTAATTTTGTTATGACAATATTGTACTTTACCCTTATATTGATGACATAATTATTGTCACTACCATAAGAAATATTCCAATTAATTTACATTAGATTATCTCTTTAATTTCATTTTAACTAAAACTACGCTTTAAAATCTATTAACTTATTAGATCTTAAAAATCATTTTAATGATAATAAAATTTATACTGATATTTATGATAAACGGTAAGATTTTTGTTTTATGGTAAATTTTTTACTCATTTTAATTCATTTCTCCATCTCTCTGTATACAGAAAAATCATTATTAACCACTTTCCACTTGTTTAGTATACATAATTTATTCTCATCAAAGTATAAAAATAATAATATCAATAAATTAATTAATGCTACAATTAAAATTAGATTTCCTAAAAACTGTGTTTAAATTAAAACATCAATAAAATTGTCTCTGTCAAATAGTAATAATTAATGAAATAAATGTTATAAAAAAGGTGAAGGATGAATGGGTAAATATTTAAGAAGGTTGGGTGGTGTTTTTGATGGTTGGTTCGAAGTGTTGCTGAATTTGTAGATATATAAAACTGAAAGTATTGTTGCATGTATTACAATTTAACTTTATTTTTGTTTCCATTTCTATAATTAATTATTTCTCTTACTTTTGTTTATTGTCTGTTATATGGATATATATGTTAAAATTTGTATTACATATTTTAATTTATTGGTATTTAATATGTTAATTATACTCAATTTAATTTTACTTTTCTGTTATTAAAAATACTAATTATAGCTGCTTATTACAAAAAAGTAACATTAATATTAATAACTGTAATATTAATAATAACTTTTGTTTAAAATCTAATATCATAACGTGATTTAAAAAAAAAAAAAAAAAAATCTATTGAAAGTTTTAACACTAAGCACAATTTCATAAATTATATAATTAATATTTTATTTGCTCCTTTATATTTTCCTTTTTCTATTTATGATAACCTAAATATGTTTTAATCGTAATTACTTTAATTATGATATTAAGGTATGAGGATAATCATTTATCTACAATCGTTTCATTATAATAAAGCTGATGGAATACACAACACTTTTCTCTAAAAATTATATTATTACAATTTCACTGAATAGATAGAGGTTTTCCTTAATCTGTATTACGTTTGAATTGATTCGTAGATGAAAAATATTAATATATGTGTTAAATCATTGTAACTCTGTTTATCTAAGTTTTTATAGTAAGTTACATTAATTGTGTTAATTAATTTGTTATTTTGAATGATTCAACTCATTTTCGTAGTTTCTAAACCATCTCAACTCATTGAATTGATTTTTTATAGACATGTGGTTTGTGGATATTATTTATTACATATCTACGTTTTTGTAATCTTCGTATTTCATATTTCCTTTATTTTTAATTTCAATGTATTTATTTATTTATTTATTTTTCATAAAAAAAGAAGGGGGGGGGGGGGAAAGCTAGTATTAGCTTAAAATAGCTTGCTATAAATTGAAAACTTGCACTTGCACTTTTCTCTCTCTCTCTCTCTCTCTCTCTCTCTCTCTCTTTTTTTTTTTTTTTTTTTTTTCTCCCAGCTCATTGCAGAGATGGTCGAATGTGAAGAGAGATTTCTGCAGTTTGAACCTTTTTTATTTTCTCGTACCCATATAGTAGAGAAAGTATTGTTTTGGGGTCAAATTTTCGAATTTGAGTTTTTGTTATATTTACACGTTTTGAGGTCCCCTGAATCCGAAAAACTAGTTTTTAACGGTTGGTCTTTGTGTCTGTATGTGTTTGTGTCTATGTGTGTGTCTGTATGTTATCAGCATATCTGAAGAACAAATAGCAGCAGAAAGTCCGAGCGAGGTGTCCTGATTACGAAAGTCCAATTTTTAGCGGTTAGCTGTTATGAGCTTAACTTAAAAACAAATAACTGCAAGAAATTCAAATTTAGTATTTTTAAGTCCGTATTAGGTTGCCACTTTAAAAATTTGTTCAAGATTAGTAAGTTTGAAAGTAAATTAATAACAGATTTGATTTTTTTTTTTTTTTTTTAATAATTGTATACACTGTAATTGAATGGGGAGAGGGGGGGGGGGTTGCTACCACACAGAATTACATACCAAATAAAACTGTTCCTAAACCTGTTCTAGATTATCTTAAAAGTAAATTGAACTTTATAATCGAACCTTATTTATCTTATTACGACTGAATGTGCAATCTATCTTTATAGTATTGAAACGGAAGGTGAGAGAAAGTCGTGTGAGTGACACACCAGATTATTTCATTTCCCTTTAGTTAAAATTTTAAATCGTTGCTATGATTTGATTTTGTTAAGATATGATCGTTAGGAACGGTCTTGATTAAATTCTTCATAAGCTCCTTCTTGTTAATCTGATATATTGTTTATTCATTGGAATTATATTAAAGCATTATATTCGTTTGCATATCTGTATTCAACTGATACTGGTCAAAACATTCATATCTTTTTTAAAATTATTAATAGTTATTAATATATTATTAGTTATTTATAGTTAATTAATTTATTATTATTATTATTTAGGATGTTGTGGTGGCAATTTATCTGTTTAGTTTTTGCATTCTATTTCCTTTTTTATTTTATAGAGGAAAAAGCAGTTATTGAGTTTAATTATTAAAGTTTATTTTAACACTGACATTATATAATTAACAATTATACATTAATGCAATCATACATGTGTCGGCTATTAAGTAAATTGAGGAAATTTTAGATATCTTTTTGTAAATTACCGTTTTAGATTCATGAAAGTTTATATAAATTTACTGAAATATAACAAAAGTACATTAAAATTTCGGAAAAATTGTTAAAAATTAATTAATTTTTTTTTCTTTAAAAATTTGTAACACTTCCTGCTGACTAATTTTTAACCCCACAAAGTAACAGCAAAGTTTCTCGAGAGATAAATCGAAAGAAAATGATTGAATATTAATTAGCAGGAAACCTATTTTTAAAAATTTTGGAAATTAAAATTTTGAATTTCATTTTATTAAACAGTTTCAAGAATTTTTTATATACTTAATATTGTTACATTTCAATGAATATATATACAAATTCTTATAAATATTTTTATAAGTTATTGACACAAAATATTTATAATGTCCAGCATTCCCTTAATATCACAACCAAATATGTCCATTTTAAATATTCCTTTTTTATTTCAAAAAATGCTAAAATTTAATGCTAAAAAAACTGCGATTGGAATGAAAACGCATGCATGCATATATGTGTGTGTGTGTGTGCTTTCTTCAAAAACTTTAAGAATATTTTAATATTTATAAATGTGTGTGTGTGTGTGTGTGTGTGTGTGTGTGATAGATAGATACATGTAAAATTTAACCTTAAAATTTATCAATTAATAGATACAAAACAATACCAACACAACAAAAAATAGAACTGATTTTAACTTATAGGTAAGACTGACACAAAAATGTTGCGACACAGATTAAGAACCAATAAGAGACAAAAACAATTTGAATTACTTGCGCCGACATGAATGATAATAATAAAAATAGGACCATTAAACTTAATGGCAGAAAAAATAAAGACCACAGAATTAATAATTGGATAAAAATGCTTAAAATAAGAAGTTTTATATATACAGGGTGATAAATTTAAAAGAGTACCCGTTGGTTTTTCTTATTACCCTTAAATATGACGGATGTGGCAACTATTCTAACACTGAACTATGATTGTTTGAACCTTGTTTAAGCGTGGGAGACGATTTCCAACACTGTTGGACTGTTACAACTTCTTTGTGGGGTAAAACAGAAATGGAGACGCACAATGTCATTTAATCCTGTGATAATTTTGTTTATGAAAAGCAAAATTTAATTAAAATTTTCTACATTATCATTCCTACATTACATTACCATTATCATTTTTACATTATCATTTCATGCGGTTTTCCAGAGAAGTCCTGCAAACAACGATGAATTAAAACAGATCATAACTGAAGAAATCTCGTCAATAACACCAACAATGCTGCGAAGTGTGTCAAAAAACTTGGTTCGACATGTTCATGTTTGCATTCAAAATGGTGGCAAACATTTTCAATATTTTCTGTAAGGAATGTAGTACATGAGACGATTATATGGGAAAATATACTAACTCATTTTAGGTATTCCTTGCTCAATAAATAGGTCTGCATTCTCCTATTTTACATGATTTATGAACTACCTATTTTTTTATCTCTTGTACTATAGAATTGCATCAGAACTTGATATGTAAAAGAAGTATTTTGAAAAACCTATTCAATCATGCTTTTGATATTTAAGACGCGGTATTACTGTACCGTGCTATATTTGTGATGAAAGTCATAGAGCTGTATTTCTCAGATTTTCCTGTATAAAATGGAACCCAATTTGTATTTATTCAATACAGCGAAATATGAATGTACTATTTAAACTTATGAAAATGATGTTGAAGATTTTCTGATGATCACTGAATAGGGCTGAGAATAAAACACCAGTGATACATTGAATAATATTTTTACTTTGTTGCATACAGGTAACTAAATACAACCATTTGCACTAAAATTTTATTCGTTTTATGGGGTGATTCGTTCATATTGAGAAGCTACATAGAGTTTAGAATAAGTTAATGGCTTTTTAGATGAACTAAATGTTCAGTCTAACAGGCTGTGTACTCATGTGTATATCTAATACCTCCTGAAAAGACTTTTACAAACCGCTATTTTATTGAAGTTAAAGCAATAATATTCATTATATTGTTTTAGTTTGCTTCCTTCGAAGACATTGTCATATTATGTATTATTCGATAGTTTCTTTGCTAATTTGTAGTACCATTTGCTACCCCAGGTAATGTACAAAAAAAATAGTGTGTACTATCATTTACATGAGTTTCGACACATTACATGAGTTTCGACGGCAAAAGGAAACTAGTATGTTGTGGCCACCACATGACTTTCTTCTATATTTTCCTATACAAAAAAATGAAAATACGATTTTTTCCCCCCAAGTTTTTTTTTTTTTTTTTTTTTTTTTTTTTGTTAAAATTAAAAAAGTCGGTAACTTTGTTTTAAATTAACACATATGTATAGTTAAACCATTCGGTTTAAAGATATTGACGGAACCTTTCGAAAGATACCCATCTTGAAAATTTATCCCCCCCCCCCCGGGGGAGGAGAAGCGATGCACATTTTTTTCCCCTAATTAACTACTACTATTATTAATAATTCATATTAATTTTATAATCACAGGTTAAGAATAATTCTCATTATGTAAATTTATACGAAATTTTGCCCTATACTGCCATGTTAAAAATTTAGAAAAAATACGATCATAGCGCTACCTGTTGAACGATTCATCCCTAAATCTAATCTGCACCAGTTTATGTCAGGTGCCAACTAAATACCAAGTCTGGTTAAATTTCGTTAAAAAAAAAAAAAAAAAAAAAGTTTTTCGTTAGTTTTTTTTTCCGTTAAAAGTAAAAATAATCGATAACTTTGTTTTAAATTATCACAGATTTATAGTTCAACCATTCGTTTTAAAGGTACTGACGAGACCTTTCGAAAGATACCCATCTTGAAAATTTACTCCCCTGGAGGGGGGACTCCCCCCCCCAGGGGGCTGGCGAGGCTCCTATACATACAAAAACATTTTCCCAGTTGACTATCTCTATTATAAATAATTCTTGTAAATTTCATAATGATTACTAAAAAATAATTCTCTTTATGCACATATATACAAATTTTTGTCTTATATCACCGTGTTAAAAATTTAGAAAAAGCGGGATGGCAACGCAACTTGTAATACAATTTTTACCAAAAGTTGATAGGCACTAATTTATGTCAAGGGTCAACTACATACCAATTTGTATAAAATTCTGTGCAGTAGTTCCCGAGATACAGTTGCCACAAAATTTTGTCTCACGCACACACACACAGTCAGACAGACACTTTCTAAAAATGGTCAAATCGTGTTCTACAGTTCTCAAAACGTGTAAATCATCAAAAACCCGTTTTCGAAAATTTTTAAGAATCCAATACTTTCTTCTATTAAACATAGAAGAAAGTAAAAAAAAAAAAAAAAAAAAAAAATCACTCTTTCTCTCTTTATATTTATTTATTTTAACTTTTGGGCATATATAAAAAGGCAACATTTATTTATTTATTTATTTTCATTAAAAATTTAGAAAATTCAGCCTGATTTTTGGAGATTCTTCAGAAAAGCGATGGACGCGATTTCTCAAAAACTAATGCGCCGATTTCATTGAAAATTTGCCCATTTCTTCAAAATAGAATTGATTAGTGCATGAAAGAAGGATTAAAGAAAAAAAAAAAAAAAAAAAAGAACTTTAAGTTTTGGCTGAGTTATATACTGAAACGGTACAAATTTCGATACATTTTTCCCACGTATGGCATTATAAAAATAGTACTAACGATAAAAAGAAAAATTCTTTGTTCAAGCCCTAGGCAATTCTCTCTTGAAAAAGTGTGCTAACTTTCGATAAGATCGGTGCATTAGTTTTTGAGAAATCCTATCCACCGTTTTTCTGAACGGTCTTCGAAAATCAAAACCCAGCAGATAAACTTTCCAAATTTTATAATAAAAGTTTTACAAATTATTTTTCAAAATATTTTATTGTTTAAATAATGCTCTTTTATATGCTCAAAATTTTTAATAAAAAAATTATTTATTATATTAAAACAAATAGAGAAAATATGCTTTTTTTAGCCTTCCATACCCTAGGGTTTGTACCTTTTTCTTTTCTTTTCTTTTTTTTTTTTTTTTATTTTACCCTTTCAATATTTTACCCTTTTTTTTTTTTTTTTTTTTTTTTTTTAACCCTTTCAATATTTAAGCAGTTATCAGTTATTCCTCTTCCACTGTATTTTGATAGGTCATTTGATAGCAGAAAAATTCTTATTATAGGAATGTACATAAAATTTCTTAAAATCAAGGTTCATGAGCAAGTAAGAGGCCCACAATATTGAACTATCCAAATTTAAAAATATTAACTTTAAATGTCACTTCTGGTCAATAAAATATAATATGTATGATACAGCTTTGCACATCATTTAAAAAAGATTGCTAAAGATCCCTTAAGACCCGCAAAAAGTAAGTATTTTGTTGAAGAAACCCCACAGACATTGTTTAAAAGATTTTTTGTTCTAAGTTCCCTCATCGTATTATTCATCACCGCATTATTTCAATGAGAAAGTTTTAGTGAAATCCTTATTTACAGTGGTCCATCTTGAGGCTGATTGGTTGACTTTCACTTCACAGATGTCAAATTCGAATTCCTTGACCAAACATTACCGACAGTTCGAAACCAAACATTAGTTCCAGTGAGTAACCTCTGTTAGTTTCAGCTTATTGGATCTTCAGTATGGAAATTTTTTTTAATGGTCTCTGAATTAAAGAAAATATATACATATCTCTGCTCAGCAGTGTTATTTTGTTAATCTAATTTCAAAATTGCATAAAAGGAATATGTTTTTAAAAAAATTTAACATATCGGCAAAGTTTAAGGATTGATTGAACCTTTTGCGTGTGTTATCAATGATGATTTATGCGTCAATTCTTCCTTTGGGTTATCTAGATGATCACTTCTAAAATCAGACTCCATTTGTTTGCAATCGTTCTGTCTTTTCATAAGGCACGGTTCAGAAACCCCGCTTAATTCGTTTTTAATGAACACAATGAGAGCTCAATTCTTCATATATTTCATAAGGTTATTCGACTTGCCTAAAAAAAAAAAAGTCAAATATGTAATAATGATAGGAAAAAAAAAATCACAAAAGGGTGTGTCTTGGGGTCAAATGCCACAACAATTGTTCTCAATCAAACATCCTGATAAGTAACCGCCTCTTGGCAACGCCTTAATGACAAATTCTGCAAATAAAGTAAGTTAAAAAAAATTATTTGCCCCCCCCCCCTCCCCCAGAATCTCAATCTAGGCATCACGTGAAACAGTGCAGCTGTCGTCCCTTTGTCTTAAATCACGACCTCTTACTGCCTCAGCGGCATTGTAGTGAGGCGGGACCTCGAGTATCAGAAATTGCTGCGGACCTTTTAAGGAGGTTTCTTGCCTAATTGTCATTTACTGCTTCCATTCTTCCCGTTTCCTCTTTGGGCCAGTTAGCGCAATCGAGAGTTTTTAATATAATTCTCATTCGCACGAGCTTCTGGGAAGGTTTTTCGCTTGTCTTTTCCAAGCAGCTTTTGTCTTGTTGCCAAGCGCTCGCTGCTTCTGAAGATTTAACGAGAGGCTGTGATTACTTCAGTTATATTTCTTCTTCTCCGTCCATCTTCCAACTTCTTCTTTTTTTAATTATTTTAAGTGCTTATTGTTTCATTCTCGCGCCCAGTTTTCACTTTCTTTTTATTGCATCCATGCATTTCTTTGTCAGATAATTGTGTTGTTGAAGGGAATTATAGCCTGTCCGCCGTTAAGTTGAAAGTTATCTGCTAGTTGATTAACTGTTCATTATCCCGTTTGGACGGCGGCGTTTTTATATGCGTATATTTTGTGCACTGCTTTTAAAGACCAATGAAACTCGGCTATAAAAGTAATGCAGTTTTTATGCATTTTTATGGCAAAACTCCATTTAAATGGTTAAGAATAGGTAGGCACTTTTAACCAATCCAGATAAAATGGTGATTGTTGAAGTACTATGTTAAGAGGGTAGTGTGTCGAAAAACACAAGTTAAAGTTTGAAAAGTCTACATATTTTATGTTTGCTCCTCGTGCATATTCTTTAGAATTCGCCCAGGATTTTTCCAGTTTTAGAATAAAATAATGAATTTAGAACTTTGCACATCTGAGTCAAACACAAAATTTAAATTTGGAATTAACTGAAACTGGAAAATATTTTCCTTATCTCGGAAAAGAAAAATTCGTTTACTTTCCAATCAATCTGAGTCTGACACCACTCAACCAGAAATTAACTCAAAATCGAAATGCCTAAGCACTAAAATATACGCGAAATTTGAATTTTAGAATCTTAATGAAAGATAATAATGCGATATTTCAATATGCAATTAAATGAAAAGTTTTACAGTGCGGTTTCTTTTTTGTCATTAATAATAATAATGAATAAATATGTATTAATTTAAAAAATACTTTATTCCAACTTAGGGCAGTATTTCAATGTGCAACTTCTAAGTTAAAGGGGTGTCCAACTTATAGAGGTTGGACATAATGTTAATCCAATGGATACATTCCTTTCCGAGAAAAAGTGTCCAACTTATAGGGGTGTCCAACTTGGCAGGTTTCACTGTACTAGAAATATACGAAAACTTGCGGGGATACGGTTTCGAGATTCTTATACTCTTCACACACACACGAAAAGCATTTCCCCCCGGCTAGGTCCCTCGCGTAGACAATGCGCCTTAAACTTCACACCACAACTTAGAATTATAATATACAAGTAGCCTAATATAAAAAATAAACAATGATTTTATTCCACAAATCCACTTCATAGAAGGAAAAACAAAAGGAATCGGACATTTCACATAGATTGACACATTTTCCAGCCAAATAGATAGGATACAATTATACTAGAAATGAACGTGTCTGTGAACATTTGATTGTAAAAAAATGGGGTAGAAAACACTGTAGGCGGCGATACATACGGCAGACACACATACAAAATAATTTTATAGGTAACAGATTTTTATTTTTTATGCATTTATTTATTTTGTATGTGTGTCTGTGTTTTATAGAAAGTGGTTACTATTTATAGTCGACCTACGGTGACAAATTGATGTTAGTTCTACTTTTGCAGTATTATCGAGTTGAAGAGTTATCATGTAATGTTATTTTAGAAATAATACCTTTATTGATATGCTGTCACCGAGTACTGCAAAACTCTTGTTCTATGTATGGCGCTTAAAATACTCAATTCTAGGCTCTCTACTCTTGTGTCCTCTAACGTTGTTTTGGAAACACTTATATTCATATTGAACTGCAGAGCAATTATCGTCCTGTAATGTTATCTTGGGATTAAACTGCGTATTGCTATGTATATTTTTCTCAAATGTATTTATTTATGCTTAATTTTATAAGTTATTTGAAAAAAACTTTGTTCTACAAGTATTTTGTCTATCAACATAAACTATTTAAATAGTCTGCTGTGACAATAATCGATTTCTTCTTTGCATGCTATATATAGAAATTTATTTATTTTTCATGTTTCTGTGGAAGGGGGGGGGGGAGCGGGGGGGGGGGACCATTCCTAAAAAAATTTTCTGAACATGCTATAATTTTCTAAAGCATTTTCATCAATTATATCCAATACGAAACTGTACTCTCTTACTTTTGTGTAGCCCTGTTTTATTTTTGTAAATTTATGCATAGCACGACATTGTGTATTTAAATTTAGCATAGTAAGAAAAACGTATAAAACCACTTAGAATTCACTTCGAGGAAATTCTGGATATAGCCCTTAATAAATCCAAAAATTTTTTGTGTAATGGTTCTCCAAACTACAGCTGAATATTTTTCGTGTTATATTCTATATTTTACTGGATTTTTAGCTTATATGTTTTGTTTAATACACTCTAAAGATATTAAAATGTATCTACAAGAAATTCTGCCCATAGACATATAATGTATATTAATATTTTTTAATGTTCCTGTACATGAAATAATTGTCCAGTTCCGATTAAACGGTTTGAAGTAACATTCCTTTGTGACACAGATTTAGAATGCTAAGTTTTGACTTTCTGCTAATATACTCTATAACAAAAAATGCGACGCACCAAGAAGGGGTAATGCAAACTGGACACAAATTGACGTACATACATGTTTCGATGGAGGATGCAAAATTTTAAAGTTTGACTGCCATCGAATGAGCATGCGACGCTCCAGCGCATCCTAACTGCGCAATTGACAGAATATTAAATATGAGAAATTTTGATTTCAGGTCATAAATTCTTTGAGAATTTTATTCCGTCTACTCAGAAAGACAGTAACTATGCCTCGCATACAGGTGCACAAACAACATGCGCGGATGCCAGCATTTGAGTGTGGTGTGTAGTTGGGCTCAAAGAAGCCGGTTGGTCTAATCTACGAATTTTTTGACAATTGGATAGGAGTGGTACTACTATTAGATAATATTGACAAGAAAGGGTGAACCATGGCCGAACGCAGCGTCAGGGTGGAAGCGGTCGGCCTAAGGAGAGGACAGAAAGTGAGAACTAGTCAATCGCAAAGTGGTACTCAAAACCCCAATTCATCATTATCGTTGATCCTACGTGCAACTGGTACTTCAGTAACTTCAAATACCCTTAATTGGCGGCTCAGTGAAATGTGGTTGAGCTCAGTCCCCGGATCTCTCTTCCACTGAGTGCACTTAAAGCATCATAAAAAGGATCCTACAACCAGCTCAGGACTTTGCCAATCTAACGCACCAATTGGACAGAATTTGGTACGATATTTCACAGGAGTACATCTGCCAACTCTATCAATTTATACCAAGCCGAATAACTGCGTACATAAGGGTCAGAAGTGGACCAACACGTTATTGACTTGTTTACCTTGTGAGGCCCTTTCTCTACATTAAATCATACAAATTTTCTGAAACTGTAATCAATTATTTTTCTCCATGTTCATCACATCTACCAATTTTTGTCCCATTCGGATGCATCTTCTTGGTGCATCTTTTTTTTTTTTTTTTTTTTTTTTGTTATAGAGTGTACATTTGTTTTTTGTGTTATGCTGATAACAGATACACTTACTGGCACACAGATCAACCGCTAAAAACCTGATTTTTGAATTCAGGAGACCTCAATATGTGAAAATATTTTAAAATTTCATTTTCACCCTTGACTCTGTACCATACATAGATAAGAAAAAGTAAAAGAAAAAAAAAATGAAAATGTTAGTATGCTAATGCTAGTACATATTTGATTTTTAAAAAGCATCATTTCTCGAAAGTCCAATATTTAAGACCACATTTGCAGTGATCGACAGGCGGACTTGCTATCCCAAATGATAAATTGAGCTGAATTCTTAAGAACAATAATTAAAATTATGCGAATAAAACTAGCTAGAAAAGTAAAGCCGTTTAAGAAGAAAACAGTCACGATGAATTTATTCATAGTCGCCTGATTCCTGAAGACAACACCATGACATGTCAGCGGCAAAAACAATGATTTTTTTCTTTATATAATTCAACAATTACGGCTCTGGGCGCTCTGAAAATAGATGATTTATCTGGTCAACAGCTTTCCTTGTTTGGAATACTTTTATGCGATTGGTTCTCCACTGACACATAAATTTTATTACAAAAATAGAATAATAAAGAAAATGAGTTTTCTGTCAAAAATTTAAATGTCTCCCGATTGTATGAAAATGAAGCTAACCGTACTTACCAGCTTCTGAAATGAGCAATATATGAATCGGTTTTTTTCATATTTGCTTGTATATTTTCTAAAAAATGTTATTAATATAGATATAATTAAGCGATTAGTAGTGTATATATATATTTTTTTAAATTATAAAAAGGTCATTTTAACAAACTAAATGTCAAACTCTCTGCTGATCTTAAAAAATAAATAAATAAATATTTTTTTATTTATTAAATATTGTATAAATAGAATTCATGTATATAATTATGAAGGGGTGGGTAGACGTTGAAAAGAGATTTTTTTTTTTTTTTTTAATTACTGTCTTAGAGGCATGAAAGTTTGAACACATATCCATTGAAATGTATCTTTATGAAGAATATTAAAATTTTTCTAAAATTTTTTTAATTAAAAATAAATAAATAAATAAATGCAACCTGTTAACTAGTTTTAAATCCCCATCCCTTCTAAATTTCACATTATTATAGTTTATTCTCTCTTACTATACCTATAATAAGATACTATAGTTTGATAAGATACTTTAAAAAAAATATTTTATGTTTTAATAGTGAAATTTGCATGAAATTTCAGCATTCAAACATAAATGTACTTAATAATAATAATAATATCCAAATATGCTTTGAATACATTGTTAATCAATATGTAAAATCTAGGGAAAAATTTAAAAATTGGTTAACATGAAACATTTTAAAAAATTTTAATATGTTGAATTATATATATATATATATATTTAAGTTAAATAGTTTTTGAGAAAATTTAATGTACTTATATTTCAATATATATGTATCCAAACTTTCATAACTCTAAGTCAATAATTCAAAAATCTATTTATAACGTCCACCATTTCCTTTAAAAATTAAATTCTGAATTAAACAGAATTTTAAAATTGCCACGTGTTTTAACAGAAATTTTCATATTTTATTTTTCGTATTTGTGCCTTTATCAAAAACTGAGTGTTGTTCATGGATGTAATAAAGCAATTAGTTGGATTTCTTCCCTAACGTATTGAAAATATAGCTCATTTTAACAAATTTTAAATGAAAGAATTTCACTAATCTTTCTCATTGTTTTACAGTGAAAAGTTTTTGGAAATTTAAAAAAAAATAATCTGGTGTGTCACTCACACGACTTTCTCTTACCCTGAAATTTAATACTATAAATACAGGTTGCAGATTAAAAGGTCAGATAACGAGTACTATTATGTAAACCTGTGTTAAACAATTCATATTAGGCTTCTCAAGAGTTTTATATGATAATTAGTTCTGTGTGAGGGGGGGCTACCGCCCCCCTCAACCCGCCGTTTCATTAATGCACTTACATATATATAGAATTTAATTCGGTTATTAAAATTAATTCTGTTTTTAAAAAATAATTTATTAAAATTATTATCTAAAAAAAATTATCTTTTATGATAATGCAGACGATTTCCATATTAGAGAAGTAGTATAACACCAAATATCTAAAAAAAAGTCCATTTTGTTCTCAATATTAAAAAAAAAAAATACGATTTTATTTCTAAGTTTTTTTTTTCGTTAAAAGTAAAAAAAGTCGATAACTTTGTTTTAAATTATCGCAGATCGATGGTTCAACCATTCATTTTAAATGTATTGGCGAGCTCTTTTGAAAGATACACATCATGAAAATTTACTCCCCTCGAAGGGGGACTTTCCCTCCCCCAGGGGGGAGGCGAGGATCCTACATACACAAACATTTTTTTCGCAGTTAACTATCTCTATTACAAAAAATATATATTCGTTTCATTTGGTTTAGTGCAGTCTATAGACGTTATACACTCTACTTATCTGCAATTTCCTCCATAGACGTAATGTATTAGAATTCTCTTGATTGTCCCTGTACACGAACCATTTGCTTGATCTTAACGAAAAGCTTACTGTAGCATCCCTATATGATACAAATTTAGAGTACCAAGTTTGAGCTTTCAGCGATAATTTGTTTTTGAGATATGCTGATAACAGACAGACACACACACAGACACACACACACAGACACACAGACCATTTGCTAAAAACATGATTTTCGTATTCAGGGGACCTCAAAACGTGTAAATATAACAAAATCTCGCGTTCAAAAATTTGACCCAAAAACAGTACTTTCTCTACCTTATGGGTAAGAGAGAGTAAAAATCATTAGCATAAGAACACTCTATCACGAAACTCTTCTTAAAAAATAAATAAATAAATAAATAAATAAAAAACACCTATAGCAATATCGAAATTCTGACAGTTAAATTTATCTATACCAAATATGCGTTAACAACTTCATGGGAACCTTAGGATTAGTTATTATTTTTGACATTCCTGACTCACCAAAAGAACTTTTATGTAACAATAGTGGTCAAGATTTTAAGAAAAATAATCTGGTGTGTCACTCACACGACTTTCTCTTACCATGAAATTCAATACTATAAATACAGGTTGGAGATTAAGAGGTAAGATAACGAGTACTGTTATGTAAACCTATGTTAAACAATTCATAGTAGGCTTCTGAAGAGTTTTATATGATAATTAGTTCTGTGTGAGGGGGGGCTACCGCCCCCCTCAACCCCCCGTTTCATTAATGCACCTACATTTATACAGAATTTAATTCGGTTATTAAAAAATATTTCTCTTTTTAAAAAATAATTTATTAACATTATTATTTAAAAAAATTATCTTTTATGATAAGGCAGACGATTTCCGTATTAGAGAAGTAGTTTAACACCAAATATCCAAAAAAAAAAAGTCCATTTTATTCTCAATAAAAAAAAAAAAAAAAAAAAAAAAAAAAAAAAAAAGTACGATTTTTTTTCCAAGTTTTTTTTTTTTTTTCGTTAAAAGTAAAAAAAATCGACAACTTTGTTTTAAATTATCGCAGATCGATGGTTCAACCATTCGTTTTAAAGGTATTTTCGAGCTCTTTTGAAAGATACCCATCATTAAAATTTACTCCCCTCGAGGGGAGACTTCCCCCCCAGGGGGGGGTGGCGAGGCTCCTACATACACAAAAAAAATTTCCCAATTAACTGTCTCTATTACAAAAAATATATATATGTTTCATTTGGTTTAGTGCAGTCTATAGACGTTAAACTCTATTTTCCTGCAATTTCCCCCATAGACGTAATGTATTAGAATTATCTTGATTGTCCCTGTACACGAACCATTTGCTTGATCTTAACGAAAAGCTTACTGTAGCATCCCTATATGATACACATTTAGAATACCAAGTTTGAACTTTCTGCCATAATTTGTTTTTGAGATATGCTGATAACAGACAGACACACACACACAGACACACACACACACAGACACACACACACACAGACACACACACAGACACACACACACACAGACACACAGACCATTTGCTAAAAACATGATTTTCGTATTCAGGGGACCTCAAAGCGTGTAAATATAACAAAATCTCGCGTTCGAAAATTTGAGCCAAAAACAATACTTTCTCTACCTTATGGTACCTAAGTAAAAAACATATCAATTATGTGAAAAACTACCCTTATCCAGCCCTCGTTATTTTTGGATAGCGATATCTTTCTTTAAACTGGTATTGAAAATAAAACAAATTATGAACATGAATATCAGAAAATTTGTTGTCTTACGTTTAAGTGAAAGTAAATATGTGGAAGAAAACAGTTTTTAAATCGATATTAATAATAATAATAATAAAAGCTTTTTTATAGAACACCTTTGGCGAAATTTGAAATTTGGCACTGATGTAACTCGGACGTTTCTCGCAAAGGTCTTTACTAGTGCAATTATGATATCCGCATTTTAATTTATTAAAAACAATTTGCAACAAAAAAGTTACTATATCAATGACATCCTTAAATTATCAACTCAAATTCAAACTTAATTATCTTGTTTCTTATTTTTTATTTCATTTTGCACGTGCGTTTTTTATTTCCTAATTCAAAATTATTAAAAAAAAAAAAAAAAAAACAGGTATCGACTTCAATTCTACCAATAAACACAGCTTCAATAACAGCAAATCCACAGCATAAACTGTATAGCCTTAACCTATTAAACTTTTTCGATAGTGTTTGTTTTGATACTGATTATTATTAATTTTCTTTTTCAAAAAAAAAAAAAAGATTTTGATAAAATTCTGGCAAAAGCAGAATTTAGTTTAGAACGGAGAACTTTTAGTTTTTTTTTTTTTTTTTTTTCAAATTATAACATCACTTTCAAATTATTCAATTATATTTTCGATAAATTTTAGATTTCGATAAAAGTCCAATTATCATAAAACTGGTATCGTAAAAATCCGCAGATTGTGACTAATAGTCCTCAGTCCTTAAAAAAAAACTTTAAGTATTAAACATAAAAATATGACATTAGTAAATATTTTAACTAAAGTACAATAAAAACTATAGGGTATTTAAATTGACAGTAAGCGTGAAGTATGTGTTTTGAATATTTAGACTAATATTGAAATACCTAAATAAGAGACTATTAAATCACATAAATACTATAGAATTTTTTTTTTATAGAATGTAGACATTCTCAAATTGGCTAATGCATGACGATTCCTATTTCTATACAAAATAATAGAATGAAAATAAAAGAAAGAAAGACAACGAATCAGTTTAGGCAAACTTGAACATCATACACTTTGTTTATATGCACACGTAGATAATTTCCCAATATTTTAGTATAAAATATTTTCAGTCAATTTATTTTAAAAAATTCAAAATATCAAAACTTTATGAATCGTGATTTATATTCATTTTTACATGAAGTATCAATATTCTCGAGTATGTACTACATACAAAGTATTTTGACTGTTCTATTGTGTTAATACGCCGTCTCCATTTACAATTCAGTTTATTTCTTTCTTTTTCCCATCCCTCTTTCTCTCTCTTTCTCTTCTTATTCTTTACTTTCTCTTACCCATAAATATATGATAAGAATTATTTTAAGGTCAAACCTTCGAAATCAAGATTTTGTTATATTTTCACGTTTTGAAATAACCTGAATCCGAAAATCATGTTTTTAGCGGTGTGTGTGTGTGTGTGTGTGCATGTCTTTTATCAGCATATCTCAGGAACAGATAGTAGGATTAAGACCAAACTCGCTATTCTACACCAGCATCATATAGAGATGCTATACTAAACTTTTCGTTGAGATCAAGCAAAAAGTTCGTGTACAGGGTCATTTAAGATTATTCAAATACATACCAGAAATTTTGCCGACACTGTTAAAAATTTCTGTAAATTTAATGTAAGTATTTATGTAGAGTCTCTGTAAATTTACAGTAACTCTTAGGTAAAAGTGAATAATCGAGATTCTCAATCTTTATTCTGTATTTTTACTACATTTTATCATTTAATTTTTTAATTAAAATTAAAAATAACTGTTTCTACTTTAGAAAAAGCATTCTAAGTCCGAAATTTATTCACACCAAAAATTAATTAAATTAATGTGAATATATAAAATAAGTTTTTTAACATCGCCGTTTATTTTTCTCTGTAATTTTACGTAAGAATTAAGATAATAGATTACACAGAGTTTTCTGTTGAAATTTTTAACAGTGCATAGATATAGTGTAACATCTATAGGCTGCCCTAAACAAAATAGAATGAACATATATATATATATATATATATATATATATATATATATGTATATATATATATATATATATATATATATATATAAATGTATAGACTGTGGCATGGAAATTATTCATTTACAGGGCTACCCAAAGTATTTAGCTATATTGGGGCTATACTTGGAAGTTACTGGAAATGTGCTTCCTTTTGTGTTTTTCATATGAGACTAAATTTAAGTACACAGTGTGATGTATAAGTAGTTTATAGATAACATACAGGGCTACCTAAAATTAAGTTAAACGTTCTTATTTAATGAGTGTAATTAATGAAAGTGCTATGCTACATTTTACTATGTCGAACACTGCTCAGGGTGGAAAATTAATTTCTTATACCCACACTGTAAACAAAGTATTTTTAAGTTCAATTTCCCACTCTAGTTTTTGTATAATATCATGTTTTAATCTTCTCTAAACATAAAAGTCAAAATTTTAGCAGTTGATTTGGTTTTCACTTGAAAAGTTACTCAATATTGTCAAGTTTCAAGGTAAATTAATAACTGCCTTCAATCTTATTGTTATTATTAAATGTTGACACTAATTGAACGGGCTGGTTAAGGTGGGCGGAATAACCCCCTCAAACAGGGATATATGTGAAATAAAACTATCTGTAAACCTATTTTAGAGTATTTTTAAACTAGATTGAACTTTATTATGTTACCTTATTCATTTTACTTCTTAATCTGCAATCTCTCTTTATAGTATTGATATGTGGGGTAAAAGAAAGTAATGTGAGAGTCACATCAGATTATTTTTTAGTAGGAAAAAGAACATATATGAAGGGACGAAAAAAAGAAAAATCTTACATGGCTTCAAATTGGCCTAAATTCAAATATTTGGAGAATTTCAATTCCTAAGTGTGAAGGAATTCACTATAAAAAAAATTACAAGTGGATATCTCAAAACTGAAATATATATATATAAAGCATATGTGTGCATGTGAGCTCTGATGCTCAGGCTACTGATTGCAGAACTACAAAACTTGGCAGAGGAGCAGTTTGGACCTTGCAGTGATGCATCTTATCCAGATTAAGAGGTAATATAATGAGTACTGTTATACATAAACCTATGTTAAAACAATTCAAATTAGGCTTTAGAAGAGTTTTATATAATAATTAGTTATGTGTGAGGGGCTACCATCCCCTCAACACCCCGTTTCATTACTACACATACATTTATATAGAATTTAAATCTGTTATTAAAATTAAAAGTTCACTTAAAATTATTTAGACAGCTTTGACATGCAACATTCCTTGGAACTTATCAATATTGATCAAACTTATTCAGCAACAAATTTATATTAACTTCAAAATACAACATTTGGATCTCCTAAAATTATTCGTTTTAAGTCACTCTAAGAGACACAGGCAAAGATCAAGCGTTAAAAAACTTGACTACGGTAATCAGGAAGCCTCAAAACATGTAATTATGCAAAAAACAAGCGATGAATATTTAACTTAAAAACATACATTATTTATCATATGTCTACGAAGAATTCATTTCAATACCTGATGAACTTTCCAGGACATGATAAAATGTTATAGAAAAGCACTTCCACTAACAATAAAAAAGAATGTTATCGCTAAAATATTTGCAGCCCTGTATATCTTTTGAAGATTATGTACAAACCAAATGGGGCATTTAAACATAACTCTATAGTAATAATACACGCCACAACCTGAAATACACTTCCACCAATTTTCAACTAATGTCGCACTGTAATCTTGTTATTTTGTGTGGCCCAGTAAATGAACAGTGAATGATATCCCTAATATATTCTACATGTTTCTACGAATACAAAAAATATATATAAATTTCATTTGGTTTAGTCCATTCTATGGATGTTAAACTCTACTTACCTGTAATTTCCCCCATAGGCGTAATATATTTGAATACTCTTGAGCGTCTCTGTGCATGATCCATTTGCTTCATCTCAACGAGGAATTTAGTGTAGCATCCCTATATAATAAACAATTAGAGTACAAAATTTGAACTTTCTGCTGTAATTTGTTTTTGAGATGACACACATGCACACACACAGACCAACCGCTAAAACCATTACTTTCGGATACAGGAGAACTCAAAACGTGTAAATATAAAAGAAACTCGCTTTCGAAAATTTGATCCAAAAACAATACTTTCTCTACTTTATGGGTAAGAGAAAGTAAATAATCTGTTTCGTCACTCACATGACTTTCTCTTACCTTGAAATTTAATACTATAAATACAGGTTGAATATTAAGAAGTAACATAACGAGTGCTGTTATGTAAACCTATATTGAAACAATTCAAATTAGTCTCCGGAAGAATTTTTATATGATAATTAGATCTGTGTTAGAGCCCCTCTCACACAGATCTAATTATCATATAAAATTCTTCATTCTTAATTATCATATAAAATTCTACGCCATCCCCTTAACTCCCGTTTCATTACTGCACCTATATTTATGTAGAATTTAAATCTGTTATTAAAATTAAAAGTTCACTTAAAATTATTCAAACATCTTTCACGCACAACATTCTCTGGAACTTATCAGTCTTGATGAAACTTTTCCAGCAACAAACTGATATTACTTTGAAAATACAACTTTTGGATGTCCTGAAATTATTCGTTTTTAAGTTACTCTAAGAGACCCAGGCAAAGATCAAATTTTAAAAAACTTGACTTTGGTAATCAGGAAGCCTGAAAACGTGTAAATACACAAAAAAACAATCGATGAATATTTAGCTTAAAACATACATTATTTATCATGTCTATGATGAATTCATTTCAATACCTGATGAACTTTCCAGGACATGATAAAATGTTATAGTAAAGCACTTCCACTAACAATAAAAAAGAATGTTATCGCTAAAATATTGGCAGCCCTGTATATCTTTTAAAGATTATGTACAAACCACATAATGCACCTAAATATAATCCTATACTAATAATATACGGCACAACCTGAGATGCACTTCCATCAATCTTTCTATTGTCGCACTATAATCTCTGTTCTGTTGTGTAGCCCTGTAAAAGAACAGTGAAAGATTTCCTTGCCATATTCTACATGAGGCATGTTTTTGCACATATAAAAAATATATATTAATTTCATTTGGTTTAGTGCAGCCTATACATGTTAAAATCTACTTACCTGCAATTTTCCCCATAGACGTAATGTACTTGAATACTCTTGAGTGGCTCTGTAAACATTTGCTTCATCGCAACGAAAAGCTTAGTGTAGCATCCCTATTCAGAATTCCCCCCCCCACACACACACATTTAGAATACCAAGTTTGGACTTTCTGCTGTTATTTGTTCTTGAAACATGTTGATGACACACACATTTGCACACACACAGAGACCAACCGCTAAAAACATGATTTTCGGATTCAGGTGGCCTCTAAACGTGTAAATATAACAAAAACTCACTTTCGAAAATTTTACCCAAAAACAATACTTTCCCTACCTTATGCGTAAGAGAAAGTAAAAAGGATTTATTACTATACGCAAGCAAAGTGATGACGTCACTAACCGTCCGCGGTGTCAAACAAAATAATTTCTTATGTTAATCGTACAATGTTTTTTTTTTTTTTTTTTTTTTCTTTTGGTACATTTTAAACATTAAGGAAAATAATATCCTGATTTTAATCCCAATACTTCGGTATAGTTATATATAAGTTGCTGTCTGCGTGTGTTAGATTGAGTTATTTTTTCTGTGAAATTCATAACATTTTAATTTTAAATTTCAAAATTCTAGAAAAATAAAATGGCAGATTTTCATTTTCGAATATAATCTAACACATGCGCACGATGACTAACTTGTAATTATACCCAAATACGGGAGTTAATGTCGGGAAATAATTTTCCCCAATTTTTAATATTTTTTTACAAAACTAGGGGGCTCTGCCCCTTGCTCGCTCCGCTCACCAACCCCCGAAGGAGGCTTCGCCTCCTCCCCCACTCACTTTACTTATTTACACATGCAGAACTCTTCCCGCCTATTCGCTGCTATCTTATACTGAAAAGGAATATTAATAGTGCATATTACGAGAGAAAAAAAGAAAATTGAAATGTAAATCCTCATATTCAATGTCAAATTGAAATATATAATATTTATATACATATTTTTTAATAGAAAGAAAATCATAATATCTAGACCATTTTGCTTTACAGCTTTAGTATATGACACTTTTTTTTTTCTTTTTTACAACTTTAAATCCGGACCACGGTACCCCAGTCGGTAGAGCGCCGAGCTCGTAGTTGGAAGATTGTGGGTTCGGTTCTCGAGCCGACCAAAGACCGTCATGTGCACTAATGGTGGCTGGGGCACGTAATATATGTCGTGCCTACAATATCCTCCGTGTTCCCATCAAAATTATACCTCTGGGGGCCACCGAAGCTGGGGAGCTTCGTGTAGGACCAAAACTCTGGTGGCATGTCTCCGGAACATCCGTAGGGGTGCGTCCCAGACCGTCACCAATAATCCATAGCGCAGTAATGGTGCTACGTCAATCACAACCCACCTAATTATATACCTACCTGCAACCATGGATCATATATTTTAATTTTCCCGTGTACGAAGATTAATTTTCTAAAAGTAGAGAAAAAAAAGTTGATATTTATTTTCTTTGTTTTTTACATCCATGGTTTCGGGCCGCGGTACCCTAGTCGGTAAGATTGCCGATTCGATACTTGAGCCGGCCAAAGACCGTGGTGTACACTAATGGTGGCTGGTACACATAAAATCTGTCGTGGTCGCAAAGTCCTCCATGTTTCCATCCCCACTAAACCACTGGAGATCCCCTCCGTGAAGGTTCAAAATTGTGATAACATGTCTAAGGGTGCGTCCCAGACAGTCGCCAATTACCCATAGCGCAGTACTGGTGCGACGTTAAATCCAACTAACCTACCTACCTACGTACAACCATGGATCATATTTTAATTTTCTCGTGTAAAATGACTTCATGACAGAAGAACAACGTCACTGCCCAGACAGCACATTACCTCCCCATGATATCTTCAGGATATCTTCTGGATGAAAAGGCATCCCGGAAACGTCCTTAAGATGTACTGTGGATAAGTTAAGCCTAACTGTGCTGTTAGGGTGGGAGAAACCTTTTTCAAAATGGCAAATAGAGTACCTTCATAAACTTGTCGTTTTTAGTTAATAACTTCTTTAATTAAAATGATAGAAATTTCTAAGCGGTTGAAATGTCTCCCTTGGAGTATTCGGAACACATTGATACCTCTCATAACATGAAGCACTCTGTCCTCCGTTAGAAGATGCTGTCGCAGACAAAAAAATATGATGCCAGTGACAGTAACTTTTTTTAATATATATAGAAAAAACCAATGAACGATTAACATAGGAAATCTTTTACTTGGCCCCAACGACGGTCAGTGACGTCACACTTCGCTTGCGTATATCTTCTGAATATATAAGAAGAAAGTATAAGATTTGGAAAAACTTTTGATTTCCGGTTTTCGATGAATTTACACATTTTGAGATTTCCATGCATTTCAATTAACTGAAATTGATTATTTTTTTAAAAGATGATTTATTACTAGTTTCTGCATGTATAAGAAGAATATAGAAGATACTGAAAAAATTTAATTTCTGGTTTTCGATAAATTTACACATTCTGAGATTTCCTTGTATTTCAATTAACTGAATTTTACTAATTATTTTATAAAAATTGGATTTATTACTAGCTTCTGCATGTATAAGAAGAAAGTAGAAGATACGGAAATAATTTCGATTTCTGGTTTTCGATGAATTTACACGTTCTGAGATTTCATTGTATTAAAATTAACTGAAATGATTGACTAATTATTTTTTAAAAAGTGGATTTATTACTAGCTTCTGATTGTGTAAGAAGAAAGTAGAAGATACGGAAAAAAATTCGGTTTTCAGTGAATTTACACGTTTTGAAATTTCCTTGCATTTGAATTAACTGAAATTGACTACTTATTTTTAAAAAAGCTTTTTTATTCTATCCTTTTGCATATATAAGAAGAAAGTATAAGATTCAGAAAAATTTTAAATTTTCGGTTTTCGATGAAGTTACTTGTTTTGAGATTTCCTGAACTCAGTTCGACCATTTTTAGAAAATATCTGTTTAATTGATTTCGAACAATGTATTTTATTAACTAATGTATTTTATTAACCAAACTTGATATTTGGTTTGACCTTGGTTTGAATTGGTGCCGATTAGCTTTTGGGCTGTATCACCGAACAGGGGGCGCTTCCACGTTGAGATTTCCTTTCATTTCAGAAAAGGCTGAACATCTACAGTGTACGAAACTTAGAGAAATATATTAAATAAAACTCTGCTGATTCATTTTGAATGCATATCGATAAACAATTGGCGCAAATGTGTTGCAATTTAATTCAGTTTACGATATGGTAATTACTTTGCTTTGGAAAAAAGTGGTCGAGATTCGACCACAGGGCGATACTAGTTCATTTAATTGATCATATTGGAATGAAATTGTAATATAGAAACGATTAACGCATCAAAATTTATATTTAATTAGCAAATCAGATTATTTATAATTTTACTTATAATTTTATTATAAGTAAGCGAGGTCTTTCTAGAACTTTGTGCCCAAACTAAAATTTTCATTAGGTGGAAAGACATAGTCATCTATAAAATCGTAATTCTTGAACAACAGCAGCTCCACTGGTTACACGATAAATAGCCAAATCGAAAAGCCCAGGTAAGGCACTATCGCAGGCAGTTGGGAGCCAGATCCCACATATGTGGACAAGGGAGACGATGCCTAAGACAATGGGGACCCGATATAACGTTTTAAATTATGTCACTCATTTTTATTTATTTATTTATTCATAAAGAAATGTAAAAGCTTTTTTTTTTTTTTTTTTTTTTTTTTTTTTTTCAAAATCCAATTAAATATAGTGTCGGGAAAGCGGTCAAAGCCTATAGGTTAATTTATTTCAGTTAAATTTATACATAAAAGTATAACGTAAAATATAATATCTGCAAACAGTTAATAAAAACAAATATCTGAATATTATAACAAAATTATAAAATTTATGAATACAAGAATTTCATAAACGCATATGAATATTAATATCAAAGTAATAAAGAATTTTTTAAAAAAATGTGTAATAACAATAGATACATTCGATAAATAAAATATTATTTTTGTTATTAATTTATTTATAAAATCTAAAATTAAAACACCTGAAATGGCACAACCATGATCCAATTTAATTTAAATATGTCCTCGGGAATATCTACAATGACATTTTTCGAATACGTATTTCAGTATTCCATTGAAAATTTTTAACATTAGATGTTTTCAGCATTTTTTTCTTTCCCACTTCAAATCTGTGTAATTTTTATTTAATGAAAATGTTTATATTATCTTTTTCAGATCAGAATATTATTAGAAAGAAAAATGCAATTTATATTAATTTATATATATATATATATATATATATATGTGTGTGTGTGCTGGTGCGCGGTACTTCGCGATGTGTATCATTGTACGCCTGTAACCCCGCCTGTCCACTTTGTAAGTGCACACACACACACACATACAGGATGTATTAGAATTTTTTTTTTTTTTTTTTGAACCATAACAAAAAATATTTAAAGATTTTTCTTTAAACAAGTTCCTCCACCTTCACCTAGATATATAAAAAACAATTATTTTCATTTGAATATCTTGTGAATCTCTGGACAACAATTTCGTGTTTAATTAAATTTTTAAGATAGGTCGGACATGTAATTTAGCTTTATTAACTTTATATTGTTCATTCATTAATATAATTTTTCTTATTTTAAAATTTTTACATAATGATAATTTCAGAATTCAGGAATTTTGATTTGTGAGATCTGCACTCACGTTTTGCTATGGCACGATCCTGTGGATTCGAGTTTCCCAAAAGATCTGTTTTCATACTGTATTGGTGTTTTTCTACACATTCGTAACAACCAGTGCTCATATAGGAAAACTTTGTGGTATAGGGAATCCTTAAATAGTTTCAAAATTGTACATTATCCATATACACTATTTACAAAATAAATATTCGGATACTTTCGAATTTAGAGGTTTTGTCATATATCTAGAAAAGTTCTTTAGGTATCATCTTGAAGCTTTGGTAGTGTGAAGAACATGTTATACCTCATATATTTCAGCAAAAGTTGTGTCCTGAAGAAGAAAAGGGGACCTGAAAAAAATTAAACAAAAGTCAATGTTATGGATCACCCTGTAAAAAGTAATGCTTAAAATGCAATCTAAATGTAGCATATGATTATGAGGATTCTTCTAATTATCTGTATAAATTTTTATGAGGCTACCACATATAATCAGGGATATATAACTATTTCTTTAAAAAATTGCCACTTTTATAATCATAACACGTAGGATATTAGACCCAGTGCAAAGTCATTTTTTGGAAATTTGGCATACTGCAAACAAAAAGCAAAAATAATAAGTCTTACGAAATATGAGCATTTTTACAAAATAATTTTTAACTATGCGTACGCAAGCTTTTAAAAATTTCATTTGCATATTTTAATAGCGAAACGTATTGAGCTACTTATAGAAAAACCTCCAAACAAATGTCGTGTGAATTCAAAAAATTATGAGAGATAGAATAAACAGAATTTCATTCCCCTCAAAATAAAAGCTAAACTATAAGGGGATTTACTCACATTTTTATTTTGATTCAATCAATGCTCAATGGTAATACAGTGTTTTCTGATTGTAAGTAAATATTGATAAAAACCCCTATCATCTTCCTTATTTATTTATTTATTTGAGAGGAACTGAAAATCTCTTCATTCTATCACTCATAACTTTTTGAATTTACACGATATTTATTTGAGGTTTTCATGCAAGTAGCTCAATAATCTTTGCTATGCAAATTAAATTCATTAAAAGCTTACGCATGCGTAGTTAAAAATTATTTAGTAAAAATGATTAGTGAAAAGTAAGATATTTAACAATTTTACACTCTGACTGCAGTACGGTGTGTTTAATGTAGTTTGCCAAATTTCCAAAAAATGGCTTTGCACTAGGTCTAATACCTTAGAAATAAAAAGGTGGCCTTTTTTTTTGCAATTTTTTTTTTTTTTTTTTTTTTTTTTTTTTTTTTGAATAAACTATTATATTTCCTTGAATATATGTTGTAGCCTCATAAAAATTTATACATATAGTTAAAAGATCCTTATTATCACATGCTACAGTCAATGCACTACTTTTTACAAGGTGATCCAAAATATTTTGGTTTATTTTTTACTGATCCCCTTTTTCTCTTCAAGACAAAACTTTTACTGAAATATGAGGCATATTAACATGCTCTTTATACTCCAAAAGTTTCAAGATAATTCTTAAAAATTTTTTTCTAGATATTTAGCAAAACGTCTAAATTCGAAAGTGTCCAAATACTTATTGGTAAATAGTGTTACTACTTAATATGTGAATGGAATTACGGAATGAATATAATAGAATGGAATAAGAAATGCACTTGCTATATTGGAGTAATATAGAGGAAGGAATTGTTGACCATTTTCTAAACAAAATAAACAGTTTATAAACATGCAAATATTTTTTATTGTTCGGAACCTCCGAATATTCGATATTATCTAACTTTCGCTTAAACAGACTCCGCTACAATAAGTTGATATGATTTGGAAACTTATAACATGGTTCTCTTTCCGAGATCAAATTAAAAGAAATAAATAAAAAGAAGAAACTTTTTTTAGCGCATGAATTAAATCTTTAGAAATTTCTTCAAGTATTATTTACTACACTTCGGAAAAACTTTGTTTTGTAAAAATATGCGGTTATACGAAGGGCACCAAACTAGGTCATTTCATTTGGAGTATTTTAGCTCTCAAAAAAAATTAATTTTTGGTTATAAATCCGAACCTTATTCAAAGGAAGCTCATTAATAGGCTTTTGGTCTAATGCTAACTATTAAAATAAGCTTTGTTCTTCTCGTAAATTACGTAGGGGCTGCATCTTTTGTACGCAGCATAAAACGGAAGCGCCATTGTATTTTTTTCAAACGAGGAGCAATTATGCATATGTAAATAAAACTCTCCTGCAATTATCATTCCCCGTTTCCAGAAGCTCTGCGGACTTGAGAAATAAAAAATTAGTGCCTCATTAAATATCGGTAAACAAATGAGGAGTTATCAAATGCGTAGAGATACGCCGTTACGCCATAATGATCGTCAAATAGTTTTGGGGGCTTTGTCTTTCAAAGTTGCTTGTTTGTCTCATTTAATTGATCGGTGGATTGTGTATCATTAAGTGTGAATGTAAAATTGAAGATTTGATTGAATACATACGTCTTTTAGAAAAAGAAAAAAAAAAAAAAATGGACATTTTTTTTTCTTTTGTCTTTGTAAGAATATAGTAGCTAGTTTCTTTTAAGAACGTTCTTTCTTATAATCTTCTTATTCAGTAACAGGGAGACATTGAACGGAGACATGGTCGTAATTTGAATTTCTTTGTTTTTTTTTTATTTTATTTATGACTTTTAAGAATTGGCAATATATTTTCGATTCGCTTTACTTTGTTAAATCGTAAAATATATATAGCTTTTTTTTTTATGAATGGACGAAGGCAAAATCAAAATAATCTCTACATATAATAAAATAAGATGTGTGTGTCCATTGCTTTGTAGGCAAACGGCTGATCGCAGAGAGAATTTTGCATGGAGGTCCTATTGACCTCTCCTGATGCACCTCGAAGCCTGATTACAGAAAATTGATTACCTTTTTTAATAAAAATTTATAAATTTCTGAAATGAATGTCTTTAGAGGTAGAATTGTAAAAGTAAAGAAACTGTCTGTGTGGCCTATTAGCTCAGTTGGTTAGAGCGTAAAGTCAATAACGCGAAAGTCGTAGGTTCCATCCCCCAAGATTCAATGTGTCATCATTCTCATTCACCTGCAAAATTTCATATTTATACCCTAACCCGTTTTGTGTAAAGCTTCCTGTTCTTCGCAAGCATGCTAATCTCGACATTTTTTCCCCTAGAACTGACAGCTTTTCCCGGTTTTACATTTTATTACTCATAATTCTTGTTATGGATTGTTAATATTGTTTCTGTATTCCGTTTTGGTCATTTATTGTGTTAAATTTAATGTTTTTCCGGAAAAGGCACCTTCTGGTGGACATTTTGGAACTTCTTTTTTTTCGAAATTCCGTGAGCGCATCGCGTGTACAGACTATATACCAAATTTCGTCGCATTCCGTTCACCCGTTTGCGCTGTAAGACGCAGTTTACAGGGAAAGTTTAATTATAACCACCCAGTATGTTTCAAGTTTTTTAGTATAGATGTACCTTACCTGGATATTTTAAACTTAATATGATTTCTAATCTATTTTTCAGTCTAATATATCGTTGCAGTCTCAAAGTATTTTCAAAGTCTTAATTGTTTTTACTTTCTTCTATATTGATAGAAAAAATTACTGAATTCGTAAGTGTTTCGACATCCAATTTCTCACAAATTTACGCTTTTTGAGATGTGCTCAACATTTCACCATTTATAGAAAATGCTTGTTTATCTGCATGTGAGACAGCTTTTGTGACAGCTTTATAGACGAAGAACTAATTTAAAGAATTTAAGAAATGTATATTTAATGTATTTTTTTTCCCATATGGCTCAATGGGTGGCGAATTTATGCTGAAATTTCCCTATTTACAGGAAACTTATGTCTAGCTTCTACGTTGTATAATTTCACAAAACTATATATGTAAAAGAACCATCATGAAAAATTATGCTTATTCAATGTGAGTGCGCATCGTCCGAAAGTGTGCTATGCTATGCTAATGTGCTATGGTAGGCTATGCTATGCTATGCTTTCTCCGTGTATGGATAGGCGGTATCTATGCCTCTATTGCATAAAAATGCCCCAAACTTAATATGTTAGTTGACCATTATGAAGACCAATACTGAATTTCTGTGGATGTTGGCTGACAAGTGATACCGCTATTACTCACTTTATGCGATTTTTTCTCTTTACTTTTTTTCCCTATGTGTGTTTTTTATACCGTGCACCAGACTACATATGTAAAATCTTTATTGTTGGAAATTATGATCAAATTTTTGTGGAAAATGATATCGAATAAAGTTTTGTGATCGCCACCACACAATATACTAATTTAGGTTTTATTTGAGGCTATCATTTTACGGTGTATTTTTGCACATTAACCCTTTCAGGGGCACTAAGTAAAAATGATTGAATTTCCTTTTAAATATATATATCATAAAGTAAACATCCCCTACAAGTCATATTTAAGGAAGAAAAAAATTCAGCATGTGGGGATTTTTTTGTGGGTGGTGGCTAGGCGTTCTAGCCACTGTGTCTATCCACCTAAAAGATGCTCCTAAAAATCAAACTAAAATTAATGATCTAAGATAATATGTAAATCTGTTGTATTTAAAAGGTGCATTACAGTATATTTACACTACCAAATACTTTTGAATAAAAAATTATTTTTCATAAAAATATATAAAAGAATCTTCGAAAAATTTTCCCGCAACTTGTCCATTTAAAAAAGTCACAGGCACATCCTGCTTAAAGTTACTGTAGTTCTGCCATCTCTATTTAAATTTTAGAAGTATACATTAACTTTTTATAAAAGTGTATAAAAAAAGTAGCCACTGCACACTTAGAGAAAAATTTCTAACGTAGGTGGATAGACCCTCTAGCCACCGCCCCTGAAAGGGTTAAGGCTCATTAATCTGGGATGATCTACGGTTTAAAATTGATTCCAACCACTACGAAAAATCCATGCCTCGGCATGGTTTCAATTCCGGCACTTGGGAACAGAAGACCATAGCGCTAACCATTCCACCACCATGTGTGAGACACCAGTTTGAAAAATATATTTTTTAATTTACCAATTATTGTTTTGTTATTCCATGGCTATATTATACTTAGATGATAGAGTTGGGAGACACTGCTGCTCCATTCGTCCATACATATAAATAATACTGTGAGTAGTTACTTAAAATGTGAATTAATGTGACTTTTAGGGATCTTGATTATGATTTTAGATGGTGTGGAACCATAAAATGCCTTTAAAACAACTTGCTCCGTAAATTTTAAATTGAATAATTTGTAAAATGGATTAATGATTTCTTTCCATGTTCACCTCTATGAAATTTAGCATTACTGGTCCGGTATCTGTAAACTAACTGAAGAATTATCTTAAACAGTTTATATTCGCTAAGTCAAGGTGTGAGAAACTGTTTTAAAAGTTATTTGTTTTTTATAAAACAGCATTTTATGCTTACGCAATAAATTTTTCAAATATTCCAATTCTATCTTTTGCGTGTGGTTATCCTGTACATATCAGCAGCTCGAAGAAAGTTGTGAAGTGATGGGAATGAAGCAAAGTCGTGGTCGTGCTACAGATTCTTATAAAGAGTGAGAAGTCGAAATATTTTGCTACGTCCATCACACTTTGATATCGGCTGGTCTATTTTGTTCCACTTCAATTGGCTGGATGCACTCGAGAAGAAGATTAATTACGATCCTCCACTTTGGATCTTCCTGTTTCGACTGAGTGAGAGGGGTGGGGCCTGCCAGATTCTTCTACCCCAGATTGAGTCTTATTAGGGCCGCTTAATACTTTTGTCGCGTCACCCCGTTACGGTTGCCGCTACCAGCCGGCTTTAATTTCGCCGCGCTGTGCTAAGTGCCCGTAATGACGATCAACCATAATAACCAGCGCAATTGAAGAAAAGTTGTTTGTCTGTCAGAGATGATGATGTGTCCATCCTTGCACGTGTTCAAACCGTGTTCGCACTTAATTGCTGTCATTTATTTATTTTGTGGGGGAGGGGGAGCTTCTTGCTCCTTTTGTGTGCTATCTTGTTTGTGAGGACAAACGGCAACAACACAGAACATTCCTTATTTAATTTCATTCAGCTTTCGGTGATGCAGATTTTCTGTGAGTGTATGCTGCCGTTTTGAATTGCCATTTCTGCGTCTTAAAAAAAAAAAAAAAGGGGGGGGGGTTAGTTTGATATATGGGCTATAAATCAAAAGTGTTGCACCTTTTAAGAATTTTTTCAAATATAACTGTTTTGTAAAATTTTCAAAATCAGTTAGAAGTGGGGAAATACATCACAGGAACTGCACATACTTTTCCCCTAGTTCTTAATATATTTCTAATTTTGTTTCTGTTGGTTTCATCCCAGGTCGTGCTTTGTCGGCTTAGCCGTTCAGAGTTTACCGTAATTTTAACAAAAACTCACGTAAATACGTACTACTCCACTCTCCACGAAACCCGTTAAGACCCCCATGAAGGTAATCCACCCAGGCCCCGGACCTTGACGTAATTAATCGACTTTAACCCAAGCAGCAACAACTAAACCTCTAATATTTTTTATTTATTTATTTTTATTATTATTAATCACAATTGGAATTGGCACTTTCAGGATTATGTACAGAGGTAAATTATGTATTGCTCGAAAGAACGTGTTTGCTACAATAAAAATTTACTAATATACTACTCGGTGTGAGACGATTTTTCATCTTTTTGCGTTAGCCTCTATTATTATAAAATGAATTGAAAGCTATTTGCTCAAAGTGTGAAAATTACGTTTAAAAAATGCCATAGTGTAGTTCCAATGCGCATGGTAGTGCCAGACCCACGGAAAAATGAGATTTTTCATATTTTGTTTTTGGCTACGTATACTACCACACAAAAATTTTTGTCGTATTTTTAAAGCAGTTTTTTTAATTAAATAAGATAGTGATTATTGTTAGAAAATATTGATAGAAGTGGAAATATCCCTGTGTGTGGCTAACGTATTTACCAAGGAATTAAGCAGTAACGTGTGTCATTTTTCTAGAATCGGAAGGAAAAAGAGAATAGGATAAATCTACACTGCTTTTTTAATTATATAATGAGCTCTCAGACTAAATTAAAAATAGGCAGCTACCGTGGCTTTGGCTGCATTACAGACAGGAGTGACTTCAGTGTTTGATCCACGACCAACCTGGATGCAGGAATGGCATGACGTCGTCTTTTATGACAAGTAACAATTCTGTTTACAGCATCAAGATAGCCGCACCAGTATTTAGGAGCATCGTGGAGAATGGATATTGTCAGCTAGCGTTCGACATCGTCAAACAGGCCTATCACCTGGAGTGGCAATATGAAGTGCCATTGGATGCCCGTCTCGATCACCTCTTGTTTGCATTTTCGACATTCTGAATAGTGACCATTGCATTTCTGATGAGTTAAGGCTTGTACCTTTCATTCTAGGCCTCCGTAACGCAGCATTTAAGCAGAACTATGCACGGCCACTTGTTATCCGTGTTGTCCTGACCTTTCTTGGTACAAAATGTGTTCAGCTATTGCTCTGACCTGCGCGTTCTCCTGAAATCCCATCGATTGAAAGTGTCTGGTCAATCGCCGCAAGCGATTGGCACGATACTACCCCCAATAACTACAGTCGATGAACTGTGCCATCGTATTAAAACTGCAAGAGTGTTGTACCGGTACATATCACACAATCGCTTTTCGATTCAATGCCTAGGAAAATAAGTACTGTTATTGCTTCCAGAGGTCACTGTTTTATGTACTGATTTCTCAGGCTACATATGTGTCCAAATTTCCTGACGATTTAATCAATTGTTCTTCCTACAATAATGTCTGCTTCCAATAAATATCATTGTTATTTGCATTCACATCCCTTCTCGATGTAGCAATTTTAATGGACAATAGAGTAATAAACAGACAATAAATTGCATTTATAATATTCGCAAAAAGTTTGAAATATTTTAACAAGTAAGGCACGTGATACATTCCTTGCCTTTTTTTATTTTTTATTTTTTTAAATGCTTTCAAAAAACACAAAACATTTTATTAATGAAGGAGTGTCGTTGTCTTTGGTTCACTGGTTAATCAGGTAATTTTTTTTTTTTTTTCACTCTTCTCATTTCTTTCTTTTTTGAGAAGAAAATTATATGTAGTGGGTTTAACGTCGCACTAGAATTGTGCGGCTAAGGTCTGAGATTCACTTCTAGGGATGATCTGGAGACATGGCGTCAAAATTTTGATACTTTGCGGAGGAAATGACTCTCCGGCTTCAGTAACTTCAAAAGGTATTACTTCTATGGAAGATGGAGGATATTTCAAGTCACGACAAATTTTAGTTACATCAGCCACCATGAATGTACACATTGGACTTAGGCCTGCTCGTGCATCGAACCCTATATCCTCAGATTACGACATAGACAAAATAATTTAGAATATTTTTATTAATTTTTAATATATTTATAAATTTTGTAATTAAACACAAATGCTGTTTCTGTAGAAAAATTGGGTACACCCCCCCCCCCCCCCCCCAATTTCTCTGTATTTTCATTTTATCATGACGTCCATTGTTAAGGGTGAAACAGTTGTAGGCGGTAAATAGGTTCATTTATCCGATACTAAGTCGCTAGTTTTTCTTCTAATATATCTACTGATATTTCTCTTTCCTATTCATCTTTGCACAAATGTCTAAAAATATAAACAGAAAAGTATTAGAAAAAGCAAGACTGTCATCTATGCTTAAGAAAATTCCTTTAATTTATTCTATGAAATTTTAGAATATTTGTTAAAGCATATCACTTAGACTTATAATATTTTACCATTTTGTCTGTTAGGAATCTGCATATACATATATATTTCCCCCCAAGATGAATAGTATAAAAATTATCTTTGTCGATTGTCTAGAGCAGGGATAGCCAACCTGTGACCCCCAAGTAATATTTTGTGGCTTCCGACGGAATTCACGAAATTTTAAAAATGACATTTTAGGTTAACAGATAAAAAAATTAAATAAATTCGTTCTGACCTTTTACAGTAAAAATGCCATTTATTGGTTATAATAGGTTTAAAAACAAACATTGTGCTGATTATTTTTAATAAAATGATTTTAGATCGATTGTTGTTTCTTCTCACTAGAATTATAAATGTTTATTCATAAATTTTTGACTGTTTTGTTGTTGATTATTGAAAATAAATAAATAAATTTTATATAAATGTATTTTGTTTGAAATATTTACCACCAGAGAAAAAAAAAACTTATTTTATGTGATTAGGGTTTGCTCAGCATTCAGTGTAGTTGTGCAGAGTTTATGATATTTTAATACATAATATATGTGATAGATTAAATTTTCAAAAGTTTGATTAATAAATATTAATAATCATAAAATAATGTATTTTCAAGAAATAATATTAAAAAAATTATTTAATGTAGTTTAATATCCAAAATATTATATTTTTGACAAATATTAATTTTCTCAGTTGTATATAGTAAATTTAATTTTTATTGCTTATTTTATTTATTTATTTATTTTTAATTTATTTTTGTTTGCAATGATTACTATAATATTCCTTTTTAACTTTTCTTTGTTATCATAAGATATTGCAGAGGACGTGGGGAAATTTGAGCGCCCGACAAACTAGTTTAAACCTCTCCATTTGTCTTAAACCGTGGTGGCCTCTGCTCCTTCTTGTAATTTTTGTTTTGTTTGGATTTTTTGATTGTTTGACGTAGTTTTAGTTCTAAACACACGCATACACATCTAATGCGGCCCCTCTTGGAAAGAAATAGATTTTCAATGGGGTCCATCAAGTGTTTTGTTTGAACAGGCTTAATCTAGATTATTTGCAAGAGTCTGGGGTATAAATTGTTTTTATAATTACTAAAATATAATTTGAAAATTTCCCCTTCTAATATTTCACATTTATTTTTCAATTCAGTGATTTTCAGCTTTCAAATTACATTGAGAAAAGGGAAAGGAAAAAAAAAAAAAAAAGTATGGTATTTCAAATTTTCTGTCAGCGTGCTCATTTAAAGTATCAACTTAATTTTTATCCCCTTACGAAGTTTTTCTTTCTTAAACTATTTTTATAAACTTTTATTTAATTAATGGCTTCCTAAAAATAACCATACTTATGTCCTTTTATTTAATCTCCAGCTGAATGAAATCAGTTCACACTGTTGAGCGCAAGCAGTATCTTCTCTTGTTTGAGAAGGAACAACTGTGTCTAAGGCACAAATTCTTTTTCTCGCCTGTCGAATGTTGACAAGCCAACTACTTTTTAAATTTAAATTTTAAATTTTGACTACATTTTCATTCTTTACTTTTCATTCCCTCAAGGTAAGCAAGAGGGTGACAATGAATGATGGTAGATGGATTAACACCCACATTCAGCAAATTTAAATTTGTTTGATCAGTATAATAATACTGCTCTAAATTTAGCAATTATTTTGAAATATATTTCCATCCATCAAAAAATATACATACTTTTTTTTTCTAATTTACAGTTAACGTAGAAAATAGTTGGTTAATATTGTGGTTATTTATTTATTTTGTATTACCTAAGAAACTGAAACTAAGCCACATATCCTCCTTTTAGGTATTTCAACAAATGCGTTCGCTATATTCCATGAAGTCCTATTATATTCTCGATCTCTGCAGTTCATTGTCTCAAAATAAGGAAGAAAATAAGGCTATTTATACTTTCAGGCATGAACATTCAACAAGTTTGATTTGCTTTAGTCCTAAGAATTTTCATTTATTTTAAATACTTTTATTAATTAGATAAAAAACATTTGTTTATAAATTACAAAATGAAATCATTTTTCGTAGATTGAAAATACCGAAGCCTTAATAAAATCCGCTTGTATTCGTAATCCTTTCTTTGTCTTGCTCTGTGATCGCGCATGTAACAGTCGAGTCTGAGGCACAAGCTCTCCCTCGCTCAGTCATCGAATGCATTCGCTCTGTGACAAGCCAACTACTTCTCTTCTCTCTCGCGTTCTTTTAAGTTCTACCACATCTTCGACCGCTACATTTCGTCTTCTCAAGATATATCCAGAGGAAAGAAACAAATAAGAAAATAAAAAGTTATTACAAATCACACCCTGCAGATGGCGCTAGATCACTCGACCTCGCACATTTTAAAATCTTTAAAAACAAAATCGATAAAGCGCCCCCCCCCCCCTTTTCTTTTCTCCTAACATATTCGCTTTCTATACAGCTATTATGGCTTCCGAGCGACCGATTGCTTGCTCTTGTAAATCGATTGCTACAGCCTTCTCTTCTTTTTTAAAGCTTTGCCCGCTTTCTTTTCATCATGGCGGACCCGAATACGTGTTTAATGCGCATACGTGGGAAAAATTATTAATTTTTTCGATGCACGGAAAGACGTTATTTAATATTTGCTGTATTCTGATCAAGAGAGTGAGGAGATAGGTGGGGGCGGAAAAGCTGTGGCAGAGTAAAAAAATCTTTTCTCGTACACGAAATTTGTTTAGGAATGGGAACACAAGATTTTTTTAAACAAGGGAAAGGGGGAAAAAAAGGGATAATGGTTTTTGATGAAGAAAAGGGTGTATTGGTAAATAGTAAAATTTTTTTAATGACCTCCGTATATTTTTGGGGTATGCTTTGAGCTACACTGTTTTCAAAGACAGCGAAATATTCCAATCTAATACAACGATGGAAGTTAATGAATGTGTACACGTAGAGGTTTAGACGAACATGCGAAAATACAATCCACTAAACCGATTTTGTCACAATATTGAACGAAGTTGGGGATCTCTCGATGTAGATGAGAAAATAGCACATCGGTCTTATCTTCCGACCCGACAAGGGCCTCTATCAAACCCCGCAACTCTTGAGCGGAGAAAGCACTTATACATATTCGGGCGAGCCCCAATTTTGTACTATAGAAATTCGATTTTCCGACTTAAAAATCAAACCTGTCGATTAAAACGATGTTTTGAAAATGTAACAACCTATCGTATTATTAATACTGTTAATCAATTTTGTAAATTCTATAAATGGAAAATATTTACTAAAGGAACCGGGGGGAGGGGGGTTGTGTTCAAAGCCAATTGATAACGTTAAAATCATAGAGCTGGATGGAATGCTCTCCTGGGAGGTCTTAGCACGTATTTACGAGTTTTAGAGAAAATCATGAAAAACGTCGAACACCTAGGCCAACGAATTCGTACCTTGATTGAATCCAGCACATGCCATCTTCCAGCTTTGACAGCGGAACTTTTCGAAAATAGATAAACTCATCAGTGACCGAGCAGTTCTGCGCTTATAGCTAATAGACGGGAAGTGCCCGGTTCGATCCTAAGTCCCGCTTGTTGACCTAGCCGTTCGGAATTTTGCGTGTTTTTCTCCGAAAATCGGATGAATATAGGCTAGGACCTTTTAGAAAGATCCCCACAGAGAGCATCTCCCCTTAGGCCCAGGTCCCAAGTGTAGACAATTGGCCTTAACGGCCCTCTTCACTTAGCGTCACCGGAAGCCCGAGCCAATGTTATTGTATGGGGAAATTTTCTTTACAAATAACTTATTAATTAATACATATTTTTAAATTCTGTTTTCACATTCAGAAAATTCTCAACTCTTAAATTTGACGGACCTTTTTTAAAAACGTATTTTTTTAATTTTTAATATTTTATTTTGAAATTGCAAAATGAAAAATTTTCACATATTGAAAATTCATATTTTGCAGCTTCAAAATAAAATATATAAAATTAAAAAAATATTTTTTTTTTTTTTTTTTTTTTTTTTGTCAGTTTAACAGCTGGGAATTTTCAGAATGTGAAAACAGAATTTAAAAATATGTATCCGTTAATAAGTTATTTGTAAAGAAAATTTCCCCATACAATAACATTAGCTTCGGCTTCCGGCGGCGGTGAGTGAAGCGGGCCCTTAACACCAACACAGAAAACAGGTAAAATGACCAATCCTAACTATTTAATCACACATAAAAATGAAGGGGATGATCTCTTATAACTTTTAAGCATGTAGGAAATTCTACAAACAGTTATAGAAGTCGTATTTCATACTTTTTTGGTGAATTAATGTTTTTCTTTATTTCTTTACTTATTAGTTCCCCATCATACTATAGGTATGGGGAACTTAGATAATCGTGAAAATTTTCGAGCTCACTTTTTTGACTTTTTTACACGTTTTCAGGTGTGAGGAATTCGAAAATGATAAAAATTTGTATGCTGTCCGTCTGTAGGGTGTCTTAGTTTGTTAGTCCGTTAGTCAGTCTGTGTACACGATATCTCAAGGACAAATAGTCGCAGAGAAGTCAGATCAGTTTTAAAATATTACTTTCAACACTCGCAAGAACCTTATTTATTTGAAACATTCGAATTAAAAAACTTCGTAAGTTATTATAAATTTACGATTTTCTTAACATGGGAGAATAGGGCAATATTTCACTTAAACGTCCAATTAGTAGAATATTTTTACTGTAAAGATGTCTTGGCAGTTTTAAAATATCAGTTTTGAATTCTGAATGAGCATCATTAACTATAAGCATGCTACTTAGAAAGTTTCGCAAGTTATTTGGAATTTACGAATTTCTTAACATGGCAGAATACGGCAAATATTGACATAAACGTCAATTTTCAGGGACATTTTCATCATAAAGATGTCAGACCACTTTTGAAATATTATTTAAGACACTGGAATGTATATTATTGACTATGAATTTTCCGATATAAAAATTTCGTAAGTTAATGGAAATTTACGAATTTCTTAACATGGCAAAATAGGGCGAAATTTCACATAAACGTCAATCTTGAGGGATATTTTCATCGTAAAGATGTCAAACCACTTTTGAAATATTATTCAGGATACTGGCATGAATATCCTAGACGATGATTTTTCCAATTTAAAAAATTCGTAAGTTATTTGGAATTTACGATTTACTTAACATGGCAGAATAGGGCAAAATTGATCATAAACGTCTACAGGGTGGCTAGCAGTCAGGGAAAATCCAAGAATCAGGGAAAAGTCAGAGAATTTAGAAAATCTGGAAAAGTCAGGGAATAGTCAGGGAATTTCCTTTAAAGTCAGGGAATTTGAACAAATTTTGTGAAAATGGCTATATTAATCTATAAATTATTAATGATATTTTAAATCGCTAAATTTTTTGCTAATGTTGTGAAATTTTCATTGAAAATAAACAGTGAGGGTCAGGGAAAAATGGAGGAAAATCTCGAAAAATAGTCAGGGAAAAGTCAGGGAATTTGAAATGTTTAAATGCTAGCCACCCTGGTCTATTTTGAGGATCATAAATATATCAGACAACTTCAAAATAACATTTATGATACTTGTTTGAACATGATTGACTACAAATATTCTAATAGAAAAATTTCGTAAGTTATTCGTAATTTAAGATTTAACCAACATAGCGAAATTGAAAAATTTTCATATAAAAAGGAATTCTGAGGATTATTGCATTGGAAATAGTAGCATGAAAACTAAACAACGGAATTGACCCTGATAAAATAAATTAATAGATTAGAATAAGATAAATATATCGAAGTGAACGGTGGATAGCCAATCAGGCGGGGATTTATTCTGTCACTATGTCCAGCTTTGGTCAAATTCATTTCTGTTAACATGATTATAATATGTCTCGCACTAGAAATTTATGAGAACATAAATATGATTGGGAACTGAGCAGAGTCCACCTATGCAACTAGTTTCGTTATTATCAGAGGGAATTAATATACAATATTGGATAATCAAATATTATAAAACGAAATTCTACAATTTACTATATCTTTTATTCAATAATAACATTTGATATTTAACATTATTTATCATAACATTTTATATTTTTAATTTAGCAAAGTAATCAAATGATCTTTAAAAACAAATTTATTTATTTTATTTATTTTTTATTTATTTATTTATTTATTTTAATGCACCAACTTTTTTGTTGATAATATGTTGAAAAGAGTTATTGTATTTTGAAACAAATGTATACATTGATTAAAGAATGCTTTGCAGTATTTAGATATTGTTGAAAAGCTTTTATTTATTTATTTGTTTATTTTTTAATGTGAAGTTATAGGTTTCTTTCTTTTCTTTTCTTTTTTTTTTTTTTTTTTTAACACAAAGCTTAAAATAACTCGCATATAATTATGTAACTTAAATTCCTTGTCAAAAGGTAAAAGAAATTCTAGTAAATAAATGAAAAAGAAAATGTAATATTTTCTGCTGGCATTCACATGTTTAAGCATTGCTTTATTTAATCAAAAATTTGTAATTCCATAAAATATTACTCTTTATGCATATTTATACATGTTTTCAAATTTCAGGCAATTATTTGTAATATATTTTCTGCCTATGTGCACGCGCACACACAACGAATTTACACACACGGAACACTCGAAATTGAGATAAATATATTTGTGCATCCACATGCCTCTGTTTTACATATATACTTATATAAGTGTATGACAAAGAATATAATAATGTAAATAGTGCAAATTTCTTTACGTATACGTGTAAATGTGAACACGTTTGTATCTTTTCAACACATATTATAATTGTTTATCTGTATTTAAATGTATATTCATGTTTATATCTATAATTAAATACATAGTCATATGTTCACCATAGTTTTCTTTTTCCTATGTGTATATGAGCATACGCGCATTCTTTAAATACATATATTTTTACCGTTAATACATACGTATTTTAAATGTTGATATGTACAGCTACATTTGTGTACATAAATCAAAATGCAAATAGAAAATATTCTTAATGCGCTCTTATTTCTAAAAGAAAATATTTTTAAGTTAAATATGACAGTTACTGCACAATAATAGTTTCATACACATAATATTATGAAACTAGCGCAGTAAATAGTGCAAGGAGTTGCACTAGAAAATAGTGCAGTAATACTATGAAACTATGACAGTTACTGCACTAATTTCATACACATAATATTATCCAGAAAGCATTTTTACTTGCATGGCATACTGATGAGTTGGTTTTTAATTTCTGTTAAGTCAGTATACCATTATACATGCCCTTACATTTTTAATGCATTATAGGATATGTATATATAAACTGGAATGATTCTACTCGCTTTCCGAACATTAATTAATTAACGATGGTATAAATTACTTAAAGTATGAGAAGTTGTTTAATAAGCGAAAGAGAAAATTACAATAAGTTGTTTGAATATTTTTCTGTGTATAGTATGTTGTTTAATTTACACTATTGCCCTTTAAATAATTTGAGCCCGTAAATCATAATGATAAAGAAATTTTCGTTGCGTCCCTGCAAAAATCTATAAATGTTAGACTCTCTAAAATCTATACAGTTCGTGCGACGGTGACCTATAACATGTATGTAAATTTTCAGGTGAATCAGATAAAGTGTTTAGACGCTATAGCATTTTAAATAATTTGAACCTATAGGCCATAATAATAAAAATTTTTATTTTGTGTCTGTAAAAAAAAAAAGGGGGTGGGGGGGGGGCTAGATTTACCAAAATCAGTAGGGTTTTGTGCTACGATGACCTTTTTTAATGTCCATTTTTATTGTTAATATTGTTATGGATATATTGAGTATATAATATATGGTCAAATGATTATTATTTAAATATTACGTGTTTATATATTATCAATTTTGAAATAAAAGAATTTTAAAATATTCTCAAAGTATATATAAAAATAAATAAATAAATAAAAATTAAAAATAAAGTAAATTATAAATGAATTGACAGTAAAAAATAATTATATTAAATTTAACCCAGAGATTTTTAAATGAGCAATTCTTGATTAATTAACAAATACACAGAAAAGAAACAGCTTGTAAACAATACTAAAGAGGGTCTACATATGTCAATAGATATAAGAGATATATAATAATACTCTTAAATGAGAAGTTATTAAGAATTCTAAAAAGCAAAATCTGAATATTTAGAATAAATAAATTTTCTAAAATAATAAATTTCTCCAATTAGCAAAAATTTCTAATGTAATACATGCACTGTTTATTCAAAAATTGAAAAATATTTTTTATGCGAAACTTAATCTTTTTTTTTATTCCTATAGATTTTATTTACGTAGAAGAATTAAAACTTTATATAAGTAATTAAGTTTGTATACAAATGTGAATCAGCATGTAATCCTTTTAAATATTTAGGCATTTAAAAGGATATTTAAAAAGATTATTTTAGAGATTTTTTGATACATTATTAAAGCTGCAAAAGATCCCCCACCCCCACCCCCAAGATTAAAAATAAACTTTTGATTTGTGTTTAAATTTGCGTTGGGCCGTATCGCCTTATCGTGTTGTGTCACACTGAGATCTTTAAATTTCGTGAAAAAAATGTTTTGCATGGATGGAATTCTAACTAAATGGGGGGGGGGGGGGAGATTATGGAGTTTATTTTCCTTATTTAATTATTTATTAAATATGTAAAAATTTCTTTAAAAAAAGCGATGGTAAAATCACATGTAGAATGACAAATGAAGATAAATCTGTTTCAACACACGTAAAATAAAAATTTAATATAAAATGTAAAAGTTAATATAAACATAAAATAACTTTTTATGTAAACTAGTGTCACCTAATGGTCAAAATTCGACCATTTCAATAATATATATATATATATATATATATATATATTGAAGAACGTTATGAAATGTAGCAATTAATAGATACATGATTAATACCAGTAAATTAATAGTAGTATAAATAGTAAATTTTAATGATAATTGGCAAGAAATATGAGTCAAAATTTAAAGTTAAATGCATGTATAAATCACAAATTTAATAAGGAACAGTTAATTGATAAGTTATTAAAGAAAAGTGAAAGAAGGTTAAGATAAATAATTATTTAAAGTTTCGAACATCGATCATATAGATTAGCTTTACAAAACAAATAGACTTACAATCTTCCCATTTTAAATAAGTTTTAAAATATTGAAACGGTCACTTTTTGTTTAGAAAATTATATGTATAGATCACAAATTTCTTAAAGAAAAAGAAAATAATGGCAAATATTAGATAACATACCTGAAGCATTGAATGTTTTTTCAACATTAAATACTAAAATGTATAATTTATAAAAATATTTAAAGGGGACTAATGTGCAAGTTGTACCTGACGAGACTGAAGTGAAAGTTGTACCTCAAGGGCTAATGTGCAAGTTGCACTGAACGAACAAACTATTTCTTTCAACGAAAATGCCTACTAACCCTGGACGATAGGTCTGATATATCGTATCATATTATATATCGTATTTATCGTAATATAACTCAATACTTATTTTGCTTCCTTCTTCGACTCGTTTTAATACGCATTTTTTATATGCATGAGCAGCCCCCGAAAAACAAAAACATTAAATCATTAAATTCATTTTTTACTTATTTTTATTTCATATTATTTCACGCGCACTTTTTATTTCCTAATTCAAAATTATTAAAAAAAAACTTTTTCGATATCGCTTGTAACGATACTGATTATTATTAATTTTCTTTTCTTTTTCTTTCAATAATAATAATTTAAAAAAAAAGATTTTGATGAAATTCTGGCAAAAGCGAAAAGCAGAATTTAGAACGGAGGACTATTAGTTTTTTTTTTTTTTTTTTTTTTTTTTTTTTTCCAAATTATAACATCACTTTAAAATTTTTTAGATTTCGACAACTGTCAAACTATCGAAATCAACAACGCAAAAATCCCAGATTGAGACTAATAGGCCCTCCAGTCCTAATAATATAAGAGAAAGATATTAAATAAATAAATAAAATTTCGAACATCGTTCATTTTAATAGTAGTTCAATGCTGATTAATAGACTGACATTAATTTTAAATTTAACTTTTAATTAATCAGAAAAAAAAATATATCAAAAGGATAGTTAATTTAAAATCAACTAACGAAATGATACAGACGAAAATTGAAATTAAATGAAATAATTATAAGATAAAACGAACTTTTTATATACTATGTTTTTTAAATTTTCTGTTGAATCATGTATGTTTTTTTTATTATACACAAGCGAACTGTGGCGTCACTTACCGCCCGTGGATGTAAGAAAAAAATTTCTATGTTATTCGCCCATTAGATTTTTTGTAAAAAAATATTAAAAATCGAGGAAAATTATTTTCCGGTTTTCATTCCCGTGTTTGGATACAGATATGTATTAGTTATCGTATGCATGTGTTAGATTCAGTTATTTTGCAAAACTTTAATTTTAAATTTCAAAACTCTGTCGTCCTTGGCTTTTTTTTTTTTTTTTTTTTTTGGCGATCAAAAACGTAACACGAAAATATGCATGCCAGATGTATATTTTCGTAATATGTATCGTACGAAATATTCTTTCATATTATTCATTACTCTCTTAATAGAAGTTGTTAAAATAACCATGATTTTTGAAAGGAATTAAATATGTTCGCCAGATAATTTGGCGGTATTCCGCCAAGGATGACAGATATGAAATCTATTCCGCTGCACACTTTATTTAGACATTTGAAAACAAATTTGATTTCAAATTATGATAGAATATTTATCATTTTCCTTTTAATTAGTATATTAGTTGAATATTTATTATGATAGTTTTGAAATTTAAAATTGAAATTTTATCAATTTTGCAGAAAAACAACTTAATCTGAAGCACGCACACGATAATGAATACATATCTATACCCAAATATGGGGATTAAAATCGGGAAATAATTTTTCTCGATTTTTAACGTGTATAAAAATTTTAAAGTGTTAATGACGTCAATTTTTGCAAGATGCGTAATTTAATTTTTTACAATTTTTATTCTTCACATTTAAGTAAATGTATTTATTTTCCTATAGAAAAAAAAAAAAAAAAAAAAGAAAGAAAGAAAAAAATAGCTTGTAAATATTTTTGGCCGCAGTTAAATTATAAATAAAATAAAAAATAATATTTAAGCAATATTTAAGCACGTGGACTCATTTTAGTAAACTAATAACAATGAAAAAAAAAAAAAAAAAAAAAAAAAAAAAACATTCGTTTTAAAAATAAAATATTAATCCTTTCAGAACAACAACTATCAACATCACTACATTAGCACTTTATCAACGTGTATAAAATTTTTAAAGTTAAATTAGGCATCTCACAAAAATTGACGTCATTACAACTTAAAAAAAATTTCTACACATTGTTAAAGTTGTAATGACATCAATTTTTGTGAAATGCCTAATTTAACTTTTACAATTTTTACGAAAGCAAAATGAACTCGTAATTTTTTTTTTTTCGACAATTAAATTATAGCTAATATTTAAATGTCTTATTTAAAGCTATCTTTCTCATACAATAAAGAAATAATTTGCAATAAAAAATATTGTGACAATAAATCGAGATAAAACTATTCTATCTCTCAAGTTGGACCAAATTGCACACAGTGTCCAAAATTTCATTAAAATCAGTTCCTCAGTTTAGGAGTTTATCGCGGACAAACATCGTGACACGAAATTTTTATATATATAAAGATATGTATGTATAATATTCTCTGACTTCTTGGCATCATAAGATAATATATTTTTATTACAACACACAGTGAATCATACATGTTGAATAATGTTGTTTTAGCCCCAATTGGTTAAAAATAGAGTAAAAATTTACGACAAATTTCTTGTTTGCGTATTAATAGACTTTTAAATATTTCGCATGAGGACACACAAAGCCTTACATTGTTAGTGTAACATCATCATCAGCTGTCGTTGCAAGTTGCTAAACATTCAATAAATACTAATATGCTAAAATCTTGACAAGATTGAAAATAAGATATTATAAAGAAGAGATCAAGAAGTCGGCATGCAAATGAAACTATAGAAATTCACAGTTTTGAAGATTTTTACAATATATTTAGCCAATTTATATATTTATGTGAAGACTATACTTAGATATTTGTAGACTGTTTAGCAACTTTCAACTATACCTTTTTAATTCTGCTACAATAACAGGGAAAAGTTTTGTGCTAACCTAATATGTGATTTTTTCTTATAAATGTTTATATTTATTTTACGTGTGTTAAAATAGTTATACAAGATGGTCCAAAAGTCACAGAAAAAAATTAAATATATATATATATTATTAAAAAAGTATTGGCGATAGAAAACAAAAGATTTACCAAAAATCCTGTTTAAATATGCTTTACCAGGTGACACTTTAATTGTAAAATTACTTTTTTACAGTGGAGTAGTACCTTCAACAACGTAGCTAGGATTATAAATGTTCAATGTGACGTCCGTCATTCTATATAATGACCGTCAGACGCTACGCAATCGGAAATTCTCTTAAAACTAGTTGGCATAGATGGACTCTGCTCAGTTCCCCATCATATTTATGTTCTGATAAATTTCTAGTGGGAGACATATTATAATCATGTTAAAAGAAATGAATTTGACCAAAGCTTGATACAGTGACAGAATGAAATCCCCGCCTAATAGGCTATCCACCGTTCACTTCGATATATTTATCTTATTCTAATCTATTAATTTATTTTATCAGGGTCAATTCCGTTGTTTAGTTTTAATGCTACTATTTCCAATGCAATAATCCTCAAAATTCATATTTATATGAAAAACTTACAATTTCGCTATGTTGATAAAATCGTAAATTACGAATAATTTACGAAATTTTCCTATTAGAATATTTGTATTCAATCATGTTCAAACAAATATCATAAATGTAATTTTGAAGTTGTCTAATATATTTATGATCCTCAAAATGGAAGTTTATGCTCAATTTTGCCTTATTCTGCCATTTTAAGTAAATCATAAATTCCAAATAACTTACGAATTTTTTAAATTGGAAAAATCATAGTTATTAATATTCATGCCAGTATCCAAAATAGTATTTAAAAAGTGGTTTGACATCTTTACGATGAAAATATCCCTCAAGATTGACGTTTATGCGAAATTTTGCTCTATTCTGCCATGTTAAGAAATTCGTAAGTTTCCAATAACTTACGAAATTTTTATATTGGAAAATTCATAGTTATTAATATTCATGCCAGTGTTCTAAATAATATTTCAAAAGTAGTCTGACATCTTTACGATGAAAATATCTCTCAAAATTGACGTTTATGTGAAATTTTGCCCTATACTGCCATGTTAAGAAATTCGTAAATTTCCAATAACTTGCTAAATTTTCGAAGTAGCATATTTATAGTTACTGATGTTCATTCCGGCATCAAAACTGATATTTTAAAACTGGTCCGACATTTTTAATATAAAAAGTTTCCATTTAATGCACGTTTAAGTGAAATTTTGTCCTATTCTCCCATGTTAAGAAAATCGTAAATTTCTCATAACTTACGAAATTTTTTAATTCGAATGTTGCAAATGAATAGGGTTCTTGCCAGTATCGAAAGTAACATTTTAAAACTGATCTGACCTCTCTGCGATCATTTGTTCGTGAGATATCGTGTTAACAGACTAACAAACTAACGGACTGACACACTAACAGACACCCTACAGACAGACACCATACAAATTTTGTCATTTTCGGATTCCTCACACCTGAAAACGTGTAAAAAAGTCAAAAAACCGAGGTCGAAATTTTTCACGATTACCTAAGTTCCCCATACCTATAGTATGATGGGGAACTAAAAGCTTCAGAATCCGTGATATGGCGTCATTTGATCAGGCGTATCTGTTTAAAATGTGAGAGGATAATATGAATACAGCACGATATGTTACTGAAAAATGTAACTAATATTTTTTCTTATATGCATTTATAAAACAGAATCTCATATTTTTCTGTTCATTTTAGTGAAAACCATATAGAGCTACAGTCAGTGCTGTTTGAATATTTTTTTTTTTTTTTCTGTGACTTTTGGATCACCCGGTATATTCATATTTATTAAAGATTTCTGGTGATGCTGATCCTATTTAACCCCTATATTTAATATATGCTTTTCAATTAATAATTTTAATGAAGAAAGTAGTTGATTATTTAGTAAAGTATTTATTATACATATATATTATTCAGTTTAATAATCTCCGAGCTTTACTCGATCTAATATTATTGCCACAAACTCTGTTTAAACAGCTTATAAATGTTTGATTTGATGACACCTAAAATCTTATCGATTATTACTCAATATTGATCAGATTTCTTGCGCCAATCATTTCTTTCTTTCGTTTGGTAGTCTACAGGTGGTATTTTGATATCTGTTTTTTCTTTCTGCAGCCTTCGGCCATTGACTCTCTGTAAATGAAGTATCTTTCTAACGAGAAATGATTGAGAAATTTCATCATGATTGTTGGGTGTCCCACCTTGGTCATGTTTGGCTAATAGCCAGGTGAGCAAAAATCAAGGTGTTGTTTTCATCTATCTGCCCATCTTAAAAATCGAAGAGTGTATGATACAGGTACATAGATGCGCATTTAGCGTACGTGTATTAATTACCTGTCGGGCACTGAAAATTGTGTTGAAATGAGTTTATTGATACAGCTAATGAAAATTCTCAGAAGAATTTCTGAATTTCGTAGAAATTTTTCTTTTTAGAAGTTGGGAAGGTACATTGCACTGTTACGTACATACTGGTAAAGAATAGTGAAGATCAAGACACTGATAGATTTCATTATGTGCATTAAAAAAATTCATAATTTTACTTTTCGAAAAAAAAAAAAAAATTAATTAATTAATTAATTAATAAATTAATTAATAAATAAATAAATAAAACTCCATATTTAATTTAGAACATAAAACAATATTACTTTTAGAAAGAAATGAAATTCGGCAATAGATACCCTAAATAGACTGTCTCCGTTACGTCTTGGACATTTAGAGTACGAAAAATTGCTGTATGAAACACAAAATTGTGTTTAAAGCTGGGTAAACAAATTTTAAAATTCTAAAATGGGGGCATGCCCCCACTTTTAAAGTAAAAAGTGGGGACACCATGTATTTAAAAGAGTTTAATAGAGTGAGTTTTACGTCGCACCAGTGCTACACTATTAGCAAGTGGCGGCGGTCTGGGACTCGCACCCAAGGATGGTTTGGAGACATGCCATCACAATTTTAATCCTTCATGAAGAGGAATATTTTATACAGTAATCCAAATTCTAGATTAAAATACGATAACGATACAGCTAAATTAGATATGCATTACAAAAGTATAAATTTTTACTTGAAAGAGCTTCACGCATACACCTTTTATCATGTACACCTACATTATATCTTACCATAATTGAAGAAATACTTTATCATTTCCATGGTCCAAATAGTCAGAGTATAGTGTTACCAGTGGACGTATTTTCTAGATATAATCTAATCAAAGCATTTTCCATAGAAGCCTCAGTTTTTGTTAGGGCACAAGAATATGTATACCTTTTTTAATAATTCGAATGTTTTTCTGAATGTTTTATATAATAATATTTGACCAAATAAAGTAATAAAATATTTTTGTAAAAAAATAGAACCGAATCCAAAAAGTAACTACTATTCAAACAACTAAAAATAAAAGAACATGGGTATAAAATGAAACTGTAAATTGCGCCAAAAAATGTAAAATAATTTAATTCCCCATCATACTATAGGTATGGGGAACTTAGGTAATCGTGAAAATTTTCGACCTCGGTTTTTTGACTTTTCTACACGTTTTCAGGTGTGAGGAATCCGAAAATGACAAAATTTCTATGGTGTCTGTTATTGGGTCAGTCCGTTAGTTTGTTACTCTGTGTACAAGATATCTCAAGAACAAATTCTCGCTGAGAGGTCAGATCAGCTTTTAAATATTACTTTCGACACTGGCAAGAACCCTATTCATTTGCAACATTCGATTTTGAAAACTTCGTAAGTTATTAGAAATTTACGATTTTCTTAACATAGGAGAATAGAACAAAAATTCACTTAAACGTGCATTAAATGAAAACTTTTTTGTGTAAAAATGTCAGACTAGTTTTAAAATATCAGTTTTGATGCCGGAATAAACATCAGTAAATATAAATATGCTTCTTTGAAAATTTCGCAAGTTACTGGAAATTTACGAATTTCTTAACATGGCAGTATAGGGCAAAATTTCACATAAACGTCAATTTTGAGAGATATTTTCATCGTAAAGATGTCAGACTACTTTTGAAATATTATTTAGGACAGTGGTATGAATATTAGTGACTATGAATTTTCCAATATAAAGATTTCGTAAGTTATTGGAAATTTACGAATTTCTTAACATGTCAGAATAGAGCAAAATTTCACATAAACGTCAATCTTGAGGGATATTTTCAGTGTGAAGATGTCAAACCACTTTCGAAATATTATTTAGGATACTGGCATGAATATCATAGACTATGATTTTTCCAATTAAAAATATTCGTAAGTTATTTGGAATTTACGATTTACTTAACATATCAGAATAAGGCAAAATTGATCATAAACTTCCATTTTGAGGATCATAAATACATTAAACAACTTCAAAATTACATTTATGATATTTGTTTGAACATGATTGAATACAAATATTCTAATAGGAAAATTTCGTAAATTATTCGTAATTTACGATTTTATCAACATAGCGAAATTGTAAATTTTTCATATAAATATGAATTTTGAGGTTTATTGCATTGGAAATAGTAGCATGAAAACTAAACAACAGAATTGACCCTGATAAAATAAATTAATAAATTAGAATAAGATAATTATATCCAAGTGAACGGCGGATAGCCTATTAGGCGGGGATTTCATTCTGTCACTGTATCAAGCTTTGGTCAAATTCATTTCTTTTAACATGATTATAATATGTCTCGCACTAGATATTTCTGAGAACATAAATATGATGGGGAACTGAGCAGAGTCCACCTATGCCAACTAGTTTTTCTTAGAAAAAAAACCTAAACATTACAATTAATAACTTTTGAAGTCAGCGCAAAATTAAATAAAATTTATTTCGTTTTGAAAGATTTGTTTTTAGACCGGTAGCTACAAATGCTGTTGTCTCGTATGAACCATTTTCATGTTTCCTTCATTATTTTATCACTGTATACAATTAGTAAATTAGTAACATCTACACAGAACAGTGAACATACTTTGTAGTTCGGTATTTATGTTTTAACGAAGTAAAATTCTTTGAAAATTTGGTATAACTTTCACAACTGTTGTCCTTGGCGGCTTTTGAGTATGGTGATCAAATTCTAATGCAAAAATATACATACGAGATGTATATTTTTGTACTATATATCGTACGAAGTACTGTTTCCTATTCTTGATTATTCTCTTAATACACCTTGTTAAAATAACCATGATTTCTCAAAGGAATTGCATATGTTTGTCACATAATTTGACGATTTTATTTTATTTTTTTTTATTTTTCGCCAAAGACGCCAGATACCAGCACCTCTGCTAACTTTTGTAGTTGATGAAATCTTATGTGTTTATTTGAATCAAAGCAGTTTTCGACTGTGTTTTGTAGATGCCAAAGTGAGATGTATATTTTGAATAGAATTTGATTTTTGTGTTGAATAAATGTATAAATTTTTATTTAATTTGGCGCCGACTTCAAAAGTTATGATTAATTGTTATGTTTAGGTTGTTTGGCGAAGAAAATTATTTTATACTTTTAGGCGCAATTTATAGTTTCTTTTTATGCCCATGTCCTTTTATTTTTAGTTGTTTAAATAATAGTTGCTTTTTGGAGTCGGTTCTATTTTTTTACAAAAATATTTTATTTTTTTTTCTTTTCAATGAAAATTTATTTATATATAGCAGAACAAGAGAAGGCGTTCGACGGTGGTTTAACAAATCAAAACTGACAATAAAAGTGGCACAGTTCAAAAAATGGTAATTTCGAGTTTATGTCACTGAAAAATATATCAAATGCTCCCAATGTGATGAAAAAGCGTTACATCTCCATCTAGAAAACTTTTCACTCGAGATGCAGTTGTGAGCATTTATTCTAGTCAATATTTTATCTTTAAATTGATTTTTTTCAAATACTGCATTTTTAAGTTATGTCACTTTTCTTGCCTTTATGCCTTTATCCTATATGAGAGGAAAAAAAAAAAAAAAAAAAACTTGGTTTGAATTGAAAACCTCTTTTATGAAGTCAGTTTAAAACGTCTATGCGTTAATCGATGAGACCGCTTATAAGAACTACACTTTGAATTTTACGTAGCATAAACGTCACCCGCTACGCCACAACGTACGCTATATAGTTCAAATGTGCACGAAGTAGGAAATTGCGAAAAAACAAATACACGTTTAAAGCGCTCTATTTTTAGCGTTAATGTCTGTAAACTGACTTTTCATACTAAATCGATGATGTTCTATCACTTTGTAATTCACTTTTTCCCAATATTTATTATTTTTTCGATTTCAAAAATCAACAACTGTATCGTGTTGCACAAATAAAGGTAAAGTTGAGACCTTATCATGTTTTATGTCTTTTTCTCTGGAAAATGAAAAAACTGAAAAATCATTACCAGTTACGATAAAAGATTACAACAGCACGAAATCAGTGTCAACATAAAATAATGCATGTATGTTAAAGAATATCTAGAAAATTTCCAATAACTATCTTTAATAATATTAATGCCTTGAAAAATTTAATTGTTTGATTATATCTGAATTTTAATTGGGAACGAAAATACAGTTATAAAAAACGACTATTTCTTTTGAAGCTTGGTAAATATTTATTCCAGGAGAATTCTGAGAAACGTTCCAATACTTTAATTTCGGTGGCAGAGTGATTACTAAAAGAAAAAAGTATGGGAGATTCACTTTTGTGTAACATCATTAGCTAGAAAATGTTATGACCTTCGTGTGGAAATGCCCAATTTCTGTTTCTAAAATTCATTCAAATATTTCTACACTTTGTCAGAAATGCATAGCTGTCAACTAGTACCTTTTTTTTATTCTTTTGAAATTTTTAATAGAAATTTTTAATAAGTTTTTTAGCAGTTTTCTACGATTAAACATGGAAAATGTTTTTGCAAAGTAATACTGGTGTTAAAAAACTGTACAAAAGTTCGCACCTATGGAAATATATATAACGTATAATTTATTGTCCCTTAAGAAATAATTTTGTTACAAATTTTAGAATCTTCAACACTAATAAATGTATAACATGTCTAATTTATTGAGTCGCGCTTTTTATATTTAAATGTTTTAGTAATTACCTTCCAATGTGTGCAATGAAAGAAAACAAAAGTCGTAAGTCTTTCTAATATAAATTTTAATCTAAATAATCATTGTGCAAGTAAATCCCCATATAGTTGTGCAAGAAATGTTATTCATATAATATAATACACATTTACATTTTTGGCCATAATAGTATTAACAAGTTCCAAAAAGCAAATTTCATGTAATTTTCCATAACTAAAATACTCTTTAAAAGCATATGTATATGTATGTATGTATATAATTTATCTCATTTAGAATGTTTGAATTAACCATTTATAACGTTTTTTAACGTAAGTGTACAGAAACAATGTAAAAATCGTATTTTGGTCAAATTTGACCCCATTAGTATTCAATGTAAGAAGAAAATTCTGGTAGCAAAAGGGTTAAATTATCTATTTGCTTTGCAACCAACATGATAAATTAAGTCTACTATTTTATTTCAAAAAATTCAAATGCTGACAAAAGATTGGTATTAAGACATAAAAATAAAATATTGTTCGTCTTTTACGTTGTAGTAACAAAGAGAATGTATGCTATAATGCCACAATCAATGTCTTCTGATCCCCCTCCACATTTATGATTTTGTTCTTACGTTTGTCATTTTTTAGACGAGAGTTATAAATAACTTATGGGAGAAAAAAAAAAGTTAAATATAAAGGAACATTCTTAAAATGTATCCCTTGAATACACCGTACACGCACTAAAAGTGTTTAAAAAAGTTTGCTTTATTCTATAAAAAATAAATAAATAAATAGAGGAAATATTCATAATGAGTTTCTAATGCATTTTTTTCCCTTTCTTTTTTTCATGTACGCATGACTTAAAAGTTTAATGTAAAATAAAATATTTTAGTAATGTTTCTTTTGCTAAGTCTTCTGCATTAAAAATCTTAAGAAAAAAAAAGAAGCTATTTTTTGAGTTTTATTCGACTAATCTATCAATTTCCACTCTTTCACTGCTTTTTTATAAAAAAGATTGGGGGGGAGGGGGGGGGGGGCAAGAGGCGAATCCATAAACTTATTGTTTACTTCTCATCACTCGCCGAATCGGCTGTTTCCATTTTTATGAGAGACAACAAAGTAAAAACGCTTTCGCATTACTGGCTTTAAAACACTGGGAATCGTCGAGCATTTGTAGTAGCTTCAAATTACACCTTTTCCTTTTGAACATTTGGCTCCTTATTACTACACTCACCGCTGGCTATGAACCTCCTTCATGCAAATCATCGGAATGCAAAGACGTTTAGCATTCAAACCGGGCTCTTTTGGGGCCTCGCTTTTAAAGGAAACCGATACGGTCATACTGTGTGAGATAGTTGTGGTAAAAAACCTTTCAGCAGCTGCCTTTTCCGCCAATTATTTGAAATAAATTTTTTGGGAGAAAGAGAGAAGGCAATTTTTATCTTTTTCTGGGATTATCTTTCCAGATTTTTGTATTTGTTGTTATTCTTGGTTATTTAAATATAGTAGCGATAATATGCAATACTGACATCGATTGGTCTGTGTGAACTTCAAGGGTTGCCAATCTCTGTTCGGAGACTTTGATGGGATGCTGATGAGAATGGATTAGAAATATACATTTATTCATTACATATTTATCGGGAATTTCTTCTTACCCAAACTTTTTTAAAAAAAATTATTTTTTGAATTTTAAAGTTAGTTTTGAAAAGTAATGAATGATTATTACTTAGTTCCAGTAATTTTTGTACTGGAAAGATTTAATGTACAGAAAAATATGCGAAAAAATGAAAGGATGCATACAGATCAGGATGGTTATTTGAAACGGATATTTATTTTGAAATGTTTTCTTTTTAAAATAAAGACAATTTATGTTTATTCATTAGCAAAATAAAGGTGATTTCCATGGAAGCGTGATCCAAATATTCAATTACTATAAAGTTCTTTAGAATTTTAATTGTTATTATGATAAAAGGAAGCGAAGTCTCTCCTCTAAAATTTTCAGTTGGGGGTTTCTATCTGCACTGGTTAAGGCACTATTAGTCTGTGTTTAATACTTTCATGAGCAAACAACAATGTGTTATCTCGTCATCTTGGATGCAGAGCAAAATTTTCAAACGTTTCCTATTTATCAGGGCGTAACGTAAAAATTTCAATATCACTGAGAAATATCAGAATTATATGAATAAAATTTAATCTGCACATTGATGGATCTTTATGTACATAATGTTGTAAATGACGTATATTCATGTTGACTCGTTTGATTTCAGGAAGCCATAAATTGGTGTAAACCACATCTGCTTTTTTTATAATGGATGTCTTCAAAAGGTAAAGAAATGGTATAAAAAAATGTATAATTCTGTATGAAGACTATGTAGTCTTAAAAATAACTAATAGAAATAAAGTTTTTATCCCAAATGCTTATAAATTTATAGCTTAAACTTTAAAATACTTCTTCATCTATAATAATCCCGATATTTTCAGCTGATGATCCGAAGATCCGACGTCTTATAAAACATTGGTATGGGAGAAAAGGGCAATGTTTTTTCGCTGGTAATTTTTCACCTGGAGACTTCTGCAATATGTTATTAATAGGATGATGTCCCTTTAGGATATCGTAAATATTTCATGATATTATTTCACGATATTCTTCCAGGAACAAATAATTGTGGTTACGTAATCTTCAATTCACAGTCCAATTTTTATAAAGTTTTTACTTTCTTTCTTTCTTTCTTTTTTTTTTTTTTTTTTTACATTTAAATATTTTAGGATTTATTACCATAATTTCATCGGGCGCTCAAAGTTTAAATTAACATTTTTGCGGAACATACTAGAGTATATATTTGTATGCGTGTGTGTGTATATATATATATAAAATTTTTTAAAAATATCGCAGGAAGAAATAAAATATATAAAGTAACAAAGGAAGTAGAATAAAGAAAACGAAACAGATGATTAAATTGCTATGAGAATCCATAATAGCTTAAATAGACTATTAAATAGTTATAATAAAGATAACTATCAATATTTCAATATACAATACTATTACAGGTATACATTTAAAATTTTGATTTGATAATTTTAGCTGACACATCTGTTATTTAGTGCGCTGAAACTGAAATTGAAATCAATTTTTCTCTATCACGAATTGATTTTGTCAATACAGAGTGTCTACCGACATAATTTCTTCATTTTCGGTAGTTTGTAGTATGTTATATTATTTATAATTATTCAGTGAAACATGCTGTAAAAGTTACTGCTAAAAACATATGTATCAACTAAAATTATCAATTCAATTTGCCAACAATATTTTTGTAGACTTGTGTATTTCATCATAACAATGATCAAACACCAGAAATGAAGGCTGGAATTGATCAACAATCATATATGGAAGTGAATTCTTACACAAATCAATATTGTAAAAGTTAATGAGTTGTTTCTGAAACATAGATATATGAGATCATATACAGCAGATATGTACAAAGAATAACAGACAATAACTAGCAGAAGAAAGAGCAGAGGCCGCCACAGTTTAAGGAATCTGGAGCTGATTAAACTAGTTTGCTGGGCGCCCAACTTTCCAAAAACCTCTGCAAAACCATATGGTATCAAAGAAAAAAAAAAGTTAAAATGGAGATAATATTTACTGCAAAATAAAATAAGCAAGCAAAAACTAAAACTTAACGAAAATTCCATAAATTTTTAATTAACATAGTAATTATATGACAATAAGGTAGAAAAATTGTTCATTTGATTTTAAATGAAGTTTGAGACTATCTACTAGTTGATTAGTTTTAAGGATATCAACAATTGTGTTAGACAACACATCATATTATTTAAAGATACTCATTAGAAAAAAATTGCTTGATGCAATAATTTAGTAGTCTTACAAATCTTCATTAATAACCTTACTTTATAAATATGGTGATGTTAATTTAAACTTATATGTGTGCATGTGTCTAAATTTCTCAAAAAGCTGATAAACTTGCTTTTAAAAATTTACACGCATGCATTAAGCTGCACAGACTTCAGAGAGGACATAATAATAGCAAACACGTGAATGAATTTTAATTTTTTTTTAATTTTTAAATAAATCAATTTTGAGAAAGTTTTACATTAAATATCAATAAAATTTTAATTTTGACTTGGTGGTCAAATTTAAATTGGTTTTTTCACTAAAAACATTTCTTCCTAGAGTGTGTGTGTATATATATATGTATATAAACGAGTATCATTGAAAGTCGATAAACACAACATATTTTCCAAAGGTCTGAATAATATCACTTTAATTATATTAATTACTTTGTATATATGGATAATGCATTTCATATAAAGTAAGAATCCCCTGTACCCCAATCATGCATTTCATGTCTTTGTATAATTCTTCACATAAATATGTAACCATTTATTGATACCTTTCTAATTCAAGTCTTTCTTCCTAGTGTTTGATCACTATGATGATGAATCATATATGAACCTAACAGGAGCTGTTTGATATTCTTTAACTGTTAGAATTTTTTAAGTTAAAAGAGAGAGAGAGAGAGACCCCCAGCGTCTACATTCCTTTAAGAGGAATAGATTAAGGGTTAAATGAAAAAAAGTTAATTCATAATTTTTACAGAAGAAATGATTAAATATATAATCAGTGTTGGTGTATTCTTTTTATTTTCCTAGTAAATGAAATTTTATGTAATGGATAGTCTTTAACAAAATAATTTAAAAACGACATATCCGAGAAATGAAATTTCATTCACAAACAAATACTTATTAAAATATTTCCACCTGGATTTGTTAAACATTTTACAAAAAATATGATTAATCTATATAGATGTTTTAGTATTTTAAAAGATAAACAATCTAAAGCGTCTCTCTCTTTTTTTTTTTTTTTTTTAAACACACTATCTTGGAAGTTTAAGATTTTCTGGTAATCAAACCATTTGTTATATATAATGTAATAAATGTAAGACATAATAAAATAAAGCAAACAAGATGAGTATGCAGTCAATAAGTATGCATCAATCGCAGTCTCATCCAGAAATTATATAAATACAGTCGAAATCTATCTATCTATATATGTATATTTGAGGAAAAGGGGAAGAACATAAGAAATTGTTCAGTTTAATTTTTATTATTATTAGTATTAATTTACAGAAAACTTTCAGTGTAATAGCTTTGGCTTGAAATTCAAACAGATCATTTGTTTTAATTTATAACAAACGATTCTAAAAATCTTTAATATATTTTTATATTTTTAATCACATTTCAATAATATACTAAACAGTTTCACATCTTAATTACTATTTTTTTTTTTTTTTAATCTAAACTTTTCTTTTCTTTTTTGTGGCTTTTGCTCATGTATTTTTAATTTTTTTTCCCACCCTAAACAGCAGAATTTAGTTCTGATAAATTTAATAAAAAATATTCCCCTACCCCTTAAAGAAAAAAAAAAGTTTTAGACAATTATTATTTACACATATCTGTAAGTATAGCTAAAGTTAAGTGCTTTCAAACTTTAAATAAGTCAACCATACTTTCTGTCAAACCTCTTCAATGGTGATTCGTTTAGTTATTTTATAAACCAACCATTTTCTTTCTTTCTTTCTTTCTTTTTTCTTTCTTTTCTTTTTGTTTATTAATCGATTGGTATGTTATCATACATAAACATACGCTTAAGTACAAGCATAATTTGTATATATCTGTATCCAACTTACAACAAGCAAGGTATAAGTAAGTAGAATATATACAAGGTAACAATGCAAGCAATTTACAAGGCATACATTGTTGAACTATGCTTTGTACTGTTATATGGTTAATAATAATAATAATAATAGCCACATTGTCCTATATGTTTTTCTAAACAATGGTTTCGACAAAAGAAATAGTTAGTTCATCTGTTTTTAATAATTTCTTGAATTTTAAGAGTTTTATAAATGCTACACATTGGCTTCTATCGTATAAAATAACAAGTATGAGAAACATTACTTACATTCTTTACAAACATACAAAAATGTAAAAATTAGAATAACAGATCATAAAGTAATATCACTTGAATGTAATTCCTTAGTTGGATGAAATCGCTCATGCATTTATATTCTGAATTTTATAGTCCCAGGTGTTTAATCTGTCTACTAGGGGAAAAGAAATTTCAAATAGCATTTTAATTTCCAGTCATTCTTCCTCCATTTCTTTTTCTTCCTCCTTTTTTTTTTTTTTTTTTTTTTAATGTTTTGAAATATGTTGGTGAGTTTTTAGAATTTTTAAATTAAAAAAATTTGCTTTTCTTTGTTAAACCATTGAAAAAGAAATTGCAATCAATAACTTTGTTTAGCTATTACATTGTGAATAAGAAACAATTTTTTAAGCCTCTACTTAGAAATACAATTTCTTATTTAACCTCCAAAAAAAAAAGAAATAAAAGTGTATAACATAATGTTTTAGATTTTAAGACAGAATGTCGTGCTACATTAAACATTTTTTTAGCATTAGTTTTTTCTGTAAACTTTAATAATTTGCTAAAATTCCATGTCCCATGTCTTTCTCCGAGCTTCTTAACCAAGCAAGTAACTCTACCTAATTTAGAATTTTGATGTTCTTCAAAGATTGAGCTGTTTTTATTTTCGGTCCCAGAATAAACTCAATTTAGAGATTTGCCGCGGACTTAGAATGTTGTAATGGAATTTTAACTAATGTTCGTGGAAGTAATTTCGTCCTGGATATTGGTTGGCTAATTCATTTTAGTGATTTTTCTGCTTCTTTGTATGCATCTAGTTTGATAAAATTTGTGTGATTAATTAGTAGCTTATAATGCAGCCGGGACGTGAGATTTTCATTTTATTTTTTTGCTAGGCGTTTGCTTTACTTTGCTTTCTATGTACTACAAAGTTGATTTTTAAAGGCTTTCAAGTATAGTGCTAAGGGGTATGCTTTAATAATGCTTTAAAAATGCAGCTTAATAAAAGCTTGATAGTAAAAGTATAAGGGAGCTTGTATCTTTAAAAAAAAAAAAAAAAGTCTTTTAAAAAATATTTTTTTATTATTATTAAAAGAACGACAAATAAAAATACTTTAATGCAAAATAATGATAATAGTAAATAATAATAGTAAATAAATTAATAGATAATTTTTTAATTAAATTTTAAAAAGATGAATTTTAACAACTGACTAAAATGATACTATACTATACTATTTCTGTTTATTTATTTATTTAAATTTTGTTGATATTTTTATATATAGTCAATGAAATTATATTTAACAAATTTATGGATTGGAGATCTTAAAAGATTAAAACCATAATCGTACATGAAAAAAGTACATCATGCTGCAGTATTACGCAAGGTAATTGTTTTATATTTTAAGTAACGCAAATCCGATCCTTTAACTTCTTACATTTGATATATTGTTCATTAAAAAATAAATAAATAAAAATATGAAAATATCAAGTATTTCGAAAAATTTCTACTAAAATTGGTCAAATAATCGTTTTACGAGTACTTTATGCTGAATTTGGGTCCTCAATGTAAGCAGCGACGCCTTACATAAGTACCCTGTACGTATGATGAAAAAATAACATTAAAACCCTAAGCCTATTTTTATTTTTCTAATAGATATGAAATTCTGCACAAAACAGGATTTAATTTAGCACGACAGGTCTTATTAACACGCTTTTATTAGCTTCACCTGTATGTATGTTTGTTTGTATGTTTGTAACCGCTCTCGGAACAAACAAAAATCTATATTGTAAAAAAAAAAAAAAACCCTACGTGAACGCTGTGGCCGTGAGGTAAAGCACCGCGCTACGAACCTAATGGTCTAGCGTTTGAGCCCAGTCAGGGGAGATTTTTTAAAAATGGTTTTTGTTTAATTCTAAATTATTTTGATTAAAGATTTGAATGTATGTAAATATTATGGTGTGTCACTCACACGATTTTATCTTACCCTGCATTTTAATACCAAGATAGATATTTTGTGCTTTTTAGTTCACATTTCTATAAAAGCGTGTTCTTTATTTTTTTTTAAATTATAATATTATTTAATTCTATTCTTATATGTAAAGGCGTGCAGTAACTATATTTCATTTCCTAGCATCGATTATTATATTCTTTTATTAAAATGTCTTAGCAGATCGTTGGCGGCTGTTAAATTTTTGTTGTCATTTTTGCGATGAATTAAAAATGGCTATTGCAGTCACCTAAGTAAAGATCTTGGCGAGAAACGTCCCAGCTACATCGGAACTAAATTTAACATTTCTCCATGGGGTTCTACACTCAAGGTGTTCCATTTCTTTAGAACTATTTCTCTCAATTGTATTTTAATTATTAAAAAAAAAAAAAGAAGAAGAAGAATATATTTACTTATTTATTTATGAATCAAAGTAATAGAATATTTCGATACATAGTTTTTATAATTTTAATAAAATTTTAATAGCCAAATTTATGTTACGAAATTTGTTTACTTTCAGAAATTTCCATTTTTTAAAATTAAATTTAAGCTTTTTGTGGCCTTTTCCATTTATTTTAATTTTTTTTTTTTAATTACCATAATTATTTTAGAAACTTTACCTTTATTTTCATTAATTTTAAAAAAATGTTAATTATAACTATTTTCAAATAAATTTCCTAGTTAACTAACGACATCGTATCCTTCTAAAATAAAAATAAATCAATATATCTTTTCTTGTAATTTTTTTTTCTTTTTCATATGAATAATAACAATAATGCATAATATATACCGTTCTACACTGAAGATATTCCATAGCAAGATTTTTCTGAATTTTATTTTATTTTTTTATTTTTATTTTTTGAATGTTTGCACGTTCATTTTTTTTTTCCGACATGAAAAGAAATATAAAATTCAAGGTGAAATACTACAAACGTCGACGACGGAAAATGTCAGATTGAAAGAAATAGTAGGACCTGCCGTACTAAAAAAAAAGCATTTTGAAAATACCAAACATCTTAAAAAATGCGGCTTGAGATAAATGAATTACAAGATTTAATTTTAAATGGCAAAATAAAACACGAATGTTTGTGTTTTAATTAGAATATGTTTGTGAAAATTTGGTGAACTTTAAGCTATGTAAATTATTTTATCTTAAAAATGTCAAAATTGGTATTCTTGTCAAATTTTGACATTTCAAATGTGCTGAGTCACATTAAATAAAAACTGAATATTGGTATTAGTAATATGCGAAAATCTTCTCAAACACATTACATAAAATAACAAGAATTAAATGAAAATATTCCATACATAGATGTTATACTTTTTTAAAAGAGCTCTAAAAACTGTTCATTTTTTGTGATGACACTGTATACATCAAGTTATTAGATTGAAAGATATTACGTTGCGAAGTTTCACAACGCAATATCATTCAATTGCTATTATCTTAAAATAAGAGTCTAATATTATACAAAAAACAGTCTAATATCAAAGAATAATGAATAACTTTAAAAATTATCAGTTTTAAAGTTCTAAGAGCGGCAATTTTGAAATTACAGTGTACTTATTTCCCGTACATAATCCATTAAATTTGTAAACAGTTGTTGATTCATTCTTGAGAATCATTCACATAAGACCATAGAGAATTGTTGCAAAACGAGTGCAAAACGGAAGAAATATTTAATTTAATTTATAATACGTTATTTTGACTTTTTGACCTTAAAAGGAATTATAAATTATGTTACAAAGTCCAAAATGTGATATTAAAAATAGTGATTCAATTCTTTTGAAAATTCATTTAAAGTAGTATCGCCCAGTGGTCGAAACTCGAACATTTTTTTTGCAAAGCGAGGCAAAGCAAAGTTATTGCCTTGTCCTAATTGGAATGCAATTGCAACACAGCTGCTGCAATTGTTTGCCAATATTCACTCTAACTGAATCAGCAGAGTTTTACTTAATATAACTATTTCTCTCTGTAGATGTTAGCCTTTCCTGAAATGAGAGAAAATTGCAACTTGAAAACGCCCCTTGTTGTGTGATACAGCCCAGACGCTAATAGGTACCATGTCAGACCAAGGTCCAACCAAGTATCAAATTCTGTTAAATTAATTCGATTGGTTCATAAACCTTCTGTCGCGAGGAGTCGGCTAGGCTCGGCATGCCGACCAACAAAAGACTATGCAAATTGAACTTGTTTCACATCGCCCATTGTCGCGAGTAGGCTCTGCCTAGCGATGATTCTTGTAATTTTTTTTTTTTTTTTCCAATAAACATCTTGGCGCAGCCCACGTGAACTTAGTTCTGGAAGCGCTCAACACCGCTCTTCGAGCGGTGAGCGGGGGCTGCGCCCTGTTCAATCCTGTTCAATGTTTGAACAAAAAAAAAAAAAAAAAAAAAAAAAAGATATTTTTTAAAAATGGTCGAATTGAGTTCGGGAAATTTCAAAACGTGTAACTTTATCGAAAACCGAAAATCTAAAACATTTCTGAATCTTATATTTTCTACTTATATATGCAGAGGAAAGAATAATAAATCCACTTTTTAAAAAATAAAAATAAGTAGTCAATTTCACTAATTTCACTTAATTAAAATGCAAGGAAATCTCAAAACGTGTAAATTCATCGAAAACCGGAAATCAAAAGTTTTTATGAATCTTCTACTTGCTTCTTCTACCCACAAAATCTAGCAATAAAGACACTTTTTTAAAAAATAAGTAGCCAATTTCAGTTAATTGAAACGTAAAGAAAGCTCAAAGCATGTAAATTCAGCAAAAAACGGAAATCGGAATTTTTTTCCGTATCGTCTACTTATACATGCAGCAGTTAGTAACAAATCCATTTTCCTTTTATTTAGTATATTAGTTCAATATTTATTGTTTAAATATCACCCTTTGAAATGAAATGCTTATGCTTACATTCGAAACTGGAAGTTTGCCATTTTTTTTTTCTGGAGTTTTGTGATTTTAAATTAAAATTTTATCAATTTTACAGAAAAAATAACTCAATCAAACACATGTAGACAGTAACTTATGTATAACTATACCCAAATATCGGAATTAAAATCGGCAGATAATTTCCGTTATTTTTTAATAATTTTTTACAAAAAACTCAATGGACAATTAACATAGAAAATATTTTACATGGCTCCATGGACAGAGAGTGACGTCATCACTTCGCTTGCGTATAGTGATGCTACATTATACAAATTACTGTGTCTATGGTTTTATTTGAGCTTTATGAAATTGCCAGATTTAGCAACTTTCTACTTTTAGGTATTTTTTAATGTGAAGGAAAACGTGTATAAAAGGGAAAGTATTTTTATATACCTTCCTGGCATCGTAAGAAAATAATATTTATATTCGCACCTTCCGGCTAACCATACCTTTCGAATGATACCATTTTCAACCCTCTACTCCCATAATTAATATGTTAAAAAGGGACAACAAATTTTATGCTTGCCTATTAATATATAGATTTAGTGACCAGCGAGGCGGACGGTAGGCTGCTAATAAAAAAAAAAAATAAAAAAAAAAGTTGCTTAACTACCACGCACAATACACACACACACACACATATATATATATACATAGAGAGAGAGAGAATTTTATATAATTTTCCTATTGTTATTTGTAATAAATTTTAATAAATATTGATTCAAATCATGAAATTAGTAAATTTTAATTTTAAATGCTAAGACAAAATGCCAAAATTAATCACTCACTTGAAAATATTTCAAATATTTCAGAAATAAAAAATGATTATATATATATATATATATATATATATATATATATATATATATATAATATTAAATTTACTCAAAATAATTTCACTTCGATGATTCTTATAAATTAAGATAAAATTTTATCACATCTTTCATCCCGTAATTTTTATTTCTGTTCCTCATTTCAAAATTTTTAATATTTTGAACGAAATATTAAAGATCGCGTTGGGTCGCACATTATATAATTTTGTTTCTGTTTTTGTGATAACTGAATTTAATAAAGTTTTATTAGTTGACAGTTTGAAATATTGACAGAAAGTATTTCCTCGGGTTCATTTGACTTTAAGAAGAGTGAGCGCTGAAACTTTTGAGAGATTGCTTTTAATTAAATTATTTCAGGGAAATAATTTTTATTTACCATACTACGAGCCCATACTTAGTTTCTCAATGTGTACATGTTTTTGAGAGTTTTCTTTTTTCCCTTCACTTCCTTTAAGTGACAGTAAAATCATAATTATTATTATTTAAATTAAAGAGAGAATTCTTTTAAGCGTATCACACAAGATAGAAGTTAGAAAAAAAAAGAATATTTAATTATTGTAAGAAATATGTACTATATTATTACTGTTACAATAATTATATTTTATATTTTAAATGTATTTGTGTATATATATATATATATATATATATATATATATATATATTAGTTTTTTTTTTTTTTTTTTTTTTTGTGTGTGTGTGTGTGTCAAAATATTTTATTTTTGTTAGAAGAATTTTTTTTTTTTTTTTTTTTTTTTTTTTGAAAATGGTGCATTATCCTAATTTGAATGTGGGATGAAATTTTAACAAAAATATTCTGAGATAGCTAACTGTATTTTTTTTTTTTTTTTTTAATAATTGCGTAAATTGCGCATGTGTATATTATAGATATAATTATTTTTTAAGGGAATGATTATTTAAAAAAAAAAAGATGTTTTGTTATATTACACAGGTTTTAAATTAGTTTTCTTTTATTAAAAAGTTACATATGTATCGTCCCTTATATTTTTTGTTTTCAAAATTTGTAAGCGATGTACTTTTTGTCTTCTATTTTTACGTGTTTTTATTTATATCAAGGGATCTCTCTCTCTCTCTCTCTCTCTCTCTCTCCCCCTCTCCCCCCCCCCTCTCTCTCTCTTTATATATATATATAAGAAACTTTTGGAATTAAATTTTAAAGTTCTTATTTCTTTATTTATTATGTTATTCAAAAATTTCTTAATTAAAATGTTTCATGGTTTCATAAGTACTAATATTTTATTTCTACAGGTATATTCAAAAACATTTACTCAAAATTATGTTTACTCAAAAAAATTATGATTGTGTTTACTAATGCATACACTTGCAGTTCAAAACTTTATTTTGATTCTGCACGAATTTTTAATCTGTGAATTATAATGTTCATTTTATTTCAGTATTATTAAATTAATTATCGTTGTAGAAAATGCCTCGTGCAAAACTTTAAGAATATGATGTTATATCATAGTGAGAATACACTTGATTTAGATGTACTTATACTGATGCTTTAATTACGATAATATTTTTATTCTACTGATTTTTAACGTACATGCATTCTATTCTCAAAAGTATGTTTTTCTGTATGCACATACAGTTTTACATTTGTGCTTAACCTTAATACAAAAAGTTAAAAATGATGAAATTTGAAAATCAGCAATCAAATTAAATCATTCAAATAAAATCGTTTTAAAAACTTTTATTGTTACTTATATATTTATCGATAATTTGTTATCTCTCTCTCTTTTTTTTTTTTTTTTTTTTTTTAAATGTGGCTTGAACTATCATAGTTCGTTAATTAATATCTTTAAAATATATACCTCAAGTCTAAATATAAACAAATTTTAAAAAACTTATCTGTTTTTTACAATACAGCAGCTCCAACTGAAATAAGTAGGTCAGGACACGTGCCACATCTGAAATTTTAAGGGGCCTCCCATTCACAGGTACCCCGTCAAATAAAAGAGGGGTTCCCTTTAGGGGTGCTTATAAATTTGACGAGGCAGTTACAAATTTTTTGTGCCAGATGTTAGCATTTTCTTTTTCATGGCCATAACTTTTTCAAGGTTGAAAAATAATATTTAAAAAAAAAATAAAAACCGAGTAAACGGAATTTTTATCAGAGGGGGGAAATGTTGAGGATAAATTTACTTCCGTGTTCATTTAGTAATTAATTAAAAGTTTTTTATTTTTTATTTTATCGCAATATTTTAATTATTCATATTGAATAATATTGGAAAGAGAGATTATTATATTAATTTTTTTATTAATAAAGAGAGATAGGAAATAAATATCCGGTATTAATCTGTTAAGGATTAAGTTTTATGTTTTCATTATTTAAACTTCTATCATTATCAAAAAATTTAGTTCATAACTTATGCTTAGTATTACTATAGAATATTATTTAAAGTCTGTTGTGTTTTGTATGTTATTTTCATGACAGTTGTAAATTTCCACTATATTTAACAGTGTGATATGATGAAATATATATATATATATATTAAAAATATGTATACTTTTTTTTTCTCATTTCCCACTGGAATTTTTAAACATGTAATCATTTGAAGACAGAAATTTTTAAAAAGTCCTAGCATGACTTCTTATGTTTGTAAAGTTTTTAAATCAGTATCTGTTTATTTTAATTTTCATCTTACAGTAACAGGACTAAATTACGGTCGAAAATCAGCAAGTTACTGATTAATTATCCAATTATATCATTGTTTAAAAAAAAAAAAAAAAAAAAAAAAAAACTTTCTAGATGAATTAAATCTTGTGTCTCAATATAAACTTTATTAAGCTGCCTAAAAAATGAAAAATTAATAAGCTGTTCACTCGCCAGATTGAAGTACTTTATCTGTGATCAAAAATTTCTCTATTTTTGGATTCATTCTCGTGAGGCCTAATTCCGTAATAATTCATAGAATTGACGATGATTAGGGAATTAAATCTTTTATTCGATATATTTGAATTTCCTCTTTACAAGTATTGCGTGGGCGTGTGTATTTGGAATGGAAACCCAACTACATAAGTTTTTAGTCTTGTTTAAAAGATAAAATAATTATTTGAACCATTATTTTAAAACTAAACAAAATCGTCGACAACTGTGCCAGATATAGAAAATAAAAGTTCTCTTCAACAGTTTATTATTATTATTATTATTATTATTATTATTACTATTATCATTATTATTATCTTATTTTATTGTAAAATCATGTATGATTACAAAATATTGTCAAAATTGAACCAAATATATTTATTAATTTCTTATGATAACAACTAGCAAAACATGATATTTGTTCACAAATAAAAATAGCATTTTTGAAAGGCAGTGGTTTTAACATTGTTAATTTACATCATCCCTGATAATTCTCTATTCATATACGGTCTGACATTAATAATTATCTTATCTGTTTCAAGTTTGTATAAATTGTAATACTTTTTGTACGAAAATAAAAAGTTGAGAACAAAGATAAAATATTTCTTGTAGAAATGTTTACTTATTTTCCTTAAAAAAAAAAAAAAAAAAAAAAAAAAAACTGCTTTTTTCGTAATTTTGTTATTTATAACACACAAGTTTTCTGTATATTTTTTACTTTTCTCCTGTTTAATTGTATATATTTAATTTGTAAATGAATAAAAATAGGATTTTTCTTTGGTAAAACATAACTAAAATCTACCTTAATAATTTAAATTTTAACTGCTGCACTAAAGATTTAAAAAAAGTAAAAAAGTAAAGCTTACATTTTTCGCATGTTGTCTTAAAATATTTATTTTAAATCGATTTTTGTGAGACCTTATTGCGCTTAATTATTTTCCTTTATTCATGTGTAAAATACTAAAACAATATAGTTTCAGATATATAATTGTTTTGATTTCTAGAAAAGTAGCGAAAATATTTTACTATTTAATCGAAACAATACTAAAATTTTATGCTGTTAGTCAAATATTTTTTTACCACGAAATTGTTTTAACAATTTGTTTCTTTTGTGGATATCAATTATAAAAATATGAAAATTTTTTCTTTTATGCGAATATAAAAGGGTTCGGCATTGTTTTGTGGAATTTAAATTAGAATATCTCTAACTTCTCCAAATGAATGGAAGAACATTTTCTCGCAACTGGGAGCAGTGTACACTCAAAAACGTGTTTTTGAATTAAGAACCGCCATAAGTAGTTCTTACTCTGCATATTTAACAATCTTGAAATATAACGAAAATAATTATAAAGTTTTGTAACCAACTGTCTGCCTTTTTAATAGTCATTATAAATGAAATACAGACAACTTTTTTTTTTTTTTCTTTGCATGAAAATATGGCTGGCTCTTAGTGCAAGATAACTTAGTAAAAATGCAGAAGAAAGTTTTTGCAACTTCCTTAATATCTTGTTATTTCTTTTCCATGTGTACGCCTTGCTCTAATTATTGATTTACAATACGAGAGACTCTGACGGAGTGTCTTTGATTCGGCGTATCTGAGCTAGTTGATTTAATGAAGATACTGAAAGAATAATCTGGCGACTCTGTTGTTGTTATAAATATAATAATGCAGATTCTGATATAATCAGTATTTATGCTTGGCCTGAAAAACCTTAATCAAATATTTCTAAGCTGAAGAAAAAGAAAGAACCTTATTTGCAAGTTTTATTAACAGAATTCGTTAGTTACTGTAGAAATTTCAGTTGTCTTAGAAACCAGCCTAATTGTGGCTTTCGTGAACAAAATCTTGCTGTATTTTGTTCTTTAATTCAGGAATAAATTTCTCGATTCCAAATAATTATTAGGTGAAATTATCTTATTAAATGAAAGTTTACAATGAAAATTAATATTCTAACGTGAAAAAAAAATATTTCAATAAAAATGAATAAAGAGAACTACGAAGAATGACTGAATAACTAGCAATCTGACTGGTTTAACTGATTACTAATTATAATAATTATTTTATTAGAATTGAACATTCCTTTAGTCGATGATCAGTACGCTTTAATCTTTGATTATTAAGAGATTTTTTTTCTTTTACTGTTTTTCTTCCAGTATCTTCCTCTTTGTAGTTATTTTTCCTCGTTCTATTATTGTGTTCCAACTCCTGAAAATAACGATTTTCTCTTTTTACTTTTTTCCGCAGCCATGCTATATTTCCTAATCATAATTAATCCATACTAATAAAATTGTTATGCATAATTTTCTTCGCCACTTGAATGCTTAGTTCACTTTGGAGTGCTGACTCTATACTACAGTTTACTTTATGCTCTCTCTCTCTCTCTCTCTCTCTCTCTCTCTCTCTATCTGTCTATCTGTTATTATAGACCAAAATTATTTATAAAAAAATTAAAAAAAAAAAAAAAAAAAGTTAATAAAAAGCAATTTTAGAAAAAAAAAATATTTTTTTTATGATTTGGTATTTTAAAAAGCATGAATAGCTCAAACCTAATTTTATTGGCACTTTTATACTTGTAACGTAGATAACATACAAATAACACACACATATATATATATATTTATTGATTTTTAATTTGTTTCTTCCTTTAAAGATTTTTAGGCAATTTTAATTATTTATTTTTTTTAATAATTTAAAGCAAAATGAGAAAAAGATAAAAATGAAAGAAAAATTTTTTCTACATTTTCTGCCATAGTACAATTTTCATGGATATCTATGTTAGTAGGTCAGTCCACGTGCCGTTTTTGAAATTTCAAGGCTCCCACACACAGGTCCCCTTTTTTTTTCAAAAGGAGGCCACGTGGGTGCATCAGATATGCAGAGCAGTTGAACATTTTTTATGCAACGGTTGAATTTTTCAATCTATTTTTTTGTAGTATCCCCTTTATCCTTGCATTTTATTCTTTTTCTTTTTCATTCTTTTTTTTCACCGATATAGGGGGCGGCTCTGGGTCTATCATACGTTAGGTGGTTACTAGTTTAAATTTCCGCTTCCTGGTCTACCATCACTTTTTCACGGCTCTATGCAGTCTCTAAAGCATAAATTCTTTCTAAGTATTTTTGTTTGTACTTTAGGCCTAAAGTCATCTCCGTATAAAAGCTCATTTAAAATGTTAATTTTTGTGTCAGTATTTTTAATATTCAATTTTAAAAATATTTATTCATCTCAGATAGTTTTTAAAAGTCGCGTAAAAATGCGTCAACCTCGTGCGAAAATGAAGATGTCATAAGTACCTCCAATGAAGTATTTTAGGATATTTCGTACTTGAGTAAGTTATTTATTACAATTATTTTAGAAAAAATGGTATTTTTAAGTTTAAAAAATTATCTGTTTTGTCAGTGTGAATCATAAAATTATATATATATATATATATATATATACATACATACATACATAGCTCAATTTTTTCTCTCAATTTTTTTTTTTTTTTTTTTTTTTTTTAACGCAATCAATTAAAAGATCCCTCTTTTATATGTTTTCAAAGTGTTTTGTATTCTTAAAGAAATTAAATTTAAGTAAGTAATATTATTCCTTTTTCCAAATAAATTAAAATAATAAAAATTGCTCGTTAACTAGTTACCAAATCGGCTTTTGTGGGTTTTTGTGGTGAATTATTTGTTTGATATTTTTTTGTTCTCATTCTTTTCATTATTATAACAATAAATAAATAAATATATCAATTTGATTTCAATTGGAATAATATGTTTTATGCATAAGTAATATAATTAACAGTCTAATTTCTCAAAAAGGAGTCTCTCTGTGTTTTCATCTTTTACGATATTATAGTTGTATATACATACAATATTAAATTTAAAAGATTTAATCAATTTTAAAAATGTTTTAATCTCTATATAATTATACTGTATGATATTAAATACTATTAAATTAAAAAAGTGAAAAAAAAAAATACTTTAAAAATTTTCCAAGTTTTTTATTTTTACTGTTTTTTTTTTTTTTTTTTTTAATGTACGTAAAATTTGAAAAACGACAATTTATTAATAAATGCATTAACTGAATAATGTTTTTTATGTTATTGTTAAAGTAAATATTCTAAATTTTTTGTAAAATAATTTTAATTTCTGTTGTTTAATTTTATTCATTTCTATCCAACTAACGTTTGTTATAAACGGATTCTAATAATCCTAAGTCTCAAAATAAATTTAAATAAATATAAACACAATACATTTAATATATCTAATAATCTTTTTTTTTCTTTTAATGTTGCTGTCAACTTAAATAATCTCCATTTTTATAATGTGAAAGCACTTTAGTATTCTCATCAGTTTTTCTTTTGTTTAATATAATTCACTTTAGATAAAATGTACAAAAGAAAAAAAAATGTTATATTTAACGTCTTTCTCCATTAGTATTCAAAGACGTAGAAGAGGAATATAAATTTTTTAAATATTTTTCTCCTTTTTATTGTGAATTATACACTTTTTTCATAATTATGAAGAGGGTGTACAATTCATAACAAAAAAGCATAATTTGATAAATTATAGTGCTGCTTGCCAAGTTCCATTTATTTTGTTTTAAATACATTGGTTAATACAATTCCATTGCGCTTCTGAAATGTTTTGTGTTTCTTGTTATTTTTTAATGCATTGTAAATGAAAATGTTTGTCCTCGAGTATAAAAAGGGTATGCTTTAAAATAAAATTAATTGTTTTTAAGGTATTGTGAATTTTTTCTTTTTCATTAAGATATTAGAATTTTAGTTTGATGCATTTAGGATCGTTATTAATTATTTGTTTGCATCGAAAAACGAAATTAATAATAAAAGAAATAATTATAGCTTGGTTGGAATAAAACATATTCTTAGTGATACTGAAAATAATTCCATCATACATTTAACTTTTTTTAATATATATAATTTATAATACTTCATTTTTTAATGTATGCTTTATAAAAGTTAACTTGTTTAGGTATTATGTGTAAGAAACTTTAAATTAAAAGATCAAATATATTTTAATATTTCCTGTGTGTGTATATATATATATAGCATATTTGCATTCTACCAGGCTCTTGATAATGTTATAATGCAAATAATGCTTATTTCTTTTTCCAACTTGCTATAATTCATTTAGATTTTGCTTTATTTCTTTTTTGGTTTGATTTGGGTGGTCTTTGTTTTGATCAGATTAATTGTTTGAATACTGAAATTAAATCATCTTTAAATTTCAACTGTATGTACTGATAATATTATATTACTACTGGACGTTCTGTTTATCTCACTCTCTCTCTCTATATATATATACATACACGTTTTACTAAGGATTGTAAAAATTAAAGTGCAGTATTTTTTTTATAGCAATAAATTTTAATAATAATAAATATTTTAACTGATTTTCAAAATGTATAATAAATGTGAAATAAATGGTAAAAATCATAGGCTATGAGATAATTCAAAATAGGCAATTATGTATAAGTTCTTTTATTATCATTTAAGAATGTCAATGATGTATTAATTCTATGCACAGCTATATTTAAAAATTGAACTGAATCACAATTCTAGAAGATATACAAGTACTGATTAATTTATAAGACTATTCATTAGACTTGGAGAGTTAATTATACAATATTGCACTAAGTTAGACAAAAATATTGAAATAGCTTTATTAAAAATATAAAAATACAAATAATGAAGCTATTATAAAATAAATATATTTTGATGTATTTAAACTAAATATATTTCATATTTAAAGAAATGTTAATATATATATCTATATGTATTATTTTACGTTTTTAAACTTTTTTTTTTCTTCCTATAGTTCTTTTTTCTTTTTTTCTATAAACTTTTTCCTATTATAATTTTTATAAAAGAAAGGAAAAATCTAGCTATCACTTTAAAAAATATTTAATTAATGTTAAAAAAAAAAAAAAAAAAAAAAAAAAAAAAAAAAAAGAGATAATTCAAGAATATATATTTTTATTAAATTACATTTGCACCAATTTGTGATTAATTGTTTATAAAATTATATATAATTTTTTGTCTACTATTAAAACTTATTTTTTAAGTTAATTTATAGTATATTATGGAGTTAAAATTCTTTATATTTATCCTTTTATTATACATAATTAATATTTTAGGAAAGTTATTAATATGTTACATAATGACTTTCTTTCATTTTTTTTTTTTTTTTTTTTCAAAACATATTTCTCGTTACTTTTTAAATGAATCTCTGAAAGTTTCCTTATAATACTGTGGATTTCGAAATGTTTTATTCTTTTCTTAATATAAAAGATGTTTTATCGATTTATTCTAGTTTTTTCTCTTCAGCCTTTGCATATTCTACTCTTACACTGCATCGAAAAAAAAAAAAAGAGAAATATATTTAAAAATTAATTATCTTAGACATGTAAATGAGTCGCAACTATTCCTTTAAATCGGAGGGAGATTTTCCGTTTAATGCTGGGATATTAGTACAAAATCTTCATTTTACGATTGGTTGTCGTGTTCTGCGCAAGATTCTTTCCCATCCATTTTGACGAGGACGCCATTTTTTCCCATTATCATTACCGCTTCCAATCAATGTATTTGGGTAAAATGGCAAATGAGGAGCATTAACCGAAAAACATATTGCTTTATGATGTCGCGCTGATATGCTCACATTCCGGCTTTCTTTTCTAGACAGTTTCGGCCGCAGTGGATTTTTTTTTTTTTTTTTTTTTTTTTTTTTTTAGCCGCAGTGTTTATTTATGTAGCGAAAATCAGAGAGTATTTTTAATTATAATTAATTTTTTAATTAAAATTAGGATTATGATCGTTATTATAAGAATTAATATATGTTTTTATTAATATTTTATTGATTATATATTTGTTTTGTATTCCATAACCGAATTTTACGATTAAAAAAATTTATATTTAATTGAGGAGCATTAATTGAAAAACGTTGTATAATGGTCGCGTTAATATGCTCCAAATCAGACTAACATTTCTGGATAGTCTACTGCGTTAGAGATCCCTTTTCTTTTCCACTCTACCCGTAAATAAGAGGTTTTGATTTCAAATCTGGTGGACGGGAGATGCTAGGCTCGATCACAGGTTAGGTTCGTCTGCTTAGCCATTCGGAGTTTTCTGTGGTTTTATCCAAAAATTTTTGTGAAAAGGAGTTAGAATGCCCCCCCCCCTTTCCACGGAGGAAGGTTTTCCCACTAGGTCACTGGTATAGTTGATAGGTCTTAACCATAACACCAGTACATTTTTTCCCCTGCCTTATTTGTTTACGTGACATATATCTGTCTTCCACTAATATATATATATTTTTAAATCAAAATACTAATAAAATGATTACTGTTGTAAGAGTAATAAAATTACTCATCTAACTATTATTATTGATAAAGACTTTATATTCAGTGACTTTGCGGAGGAAATTATTAAGTTTAAAAGTTTAATGAAATAAATAATTTAAATAATTAATATGTGTTAATGTTTAATCAGGTGCAATATATATATATAGTATATATATATAGTTATATATATATACTATATATATATAGTATATATAACTATATATAGTATATATATATATAGTTATATATATATACTATATATATATATATATATATATATATATATATATACTATATATATATATATATATATATATATATATATAGTATATATAACTATATATACTATATAGTTATATATATATATAACTATATATATATATATAGTTATATATATATATATATATATATATATATATATATATATATATATATAAGGGTAAAGTAAGAAAAAATATTTATGTGATTTAAAATTTATATATATATATATATTTGGGGGGGGGGGGTGAAGAAGGTGGTTGCGTGATTTGTTTGTATGGCAAAAATATTACAATTTCCATTAATACTTTTGTATAATAAATATTTAGAAGCTTATTTTTTGTATATTTATAATTAGCATATTACGATTTCCATTTTAATTAAAATATTTAATTATAAATGTTTTAATTAAATTAGAAATCGTAATATGCTATCTCTATTATTTATTTTAAGAAATAAAAAAAAAAAAAATATTTTTTTGCATTCTGTGGCGTATTAATAGAATTAAAATATAATTAACTGATTTTTATGCTATTGTAATAACATTGAAATTATTTTAAAACGCCTACTTCTTTCTCTTTTGGTTCCATTTGGCCGAGTGCCTGGCCATCTTCAGGAGAAACTAGTTTACTTTTTATAAATATAGCCACATTTAATTAAAACTGAAATCTTTCCTTTTTATTTATAAAACTGTTTCAGTGATATTTTACGTTGAAAATACATTTATGAGATAAAAAAGAAAGAAACACGTATATTTAAATATTCTAATTAAAATAATTTATTAATATTTATTTTTTTAAATAATGCATAAATAATATTAGCAGCGATTGAGCAACTGTGAATTTTACTCTCCATATTTTCTTTTTATAAATGAAATTAATATTTTTAATTAAATTGTTTAATTAATATATCACTTTAATTTTGAAGAAATATATATTGTAGACTGCAACATATATACATGTGTCCAAGTTTTGTTTGCTGGATTTTTATAAAAAAAAAAAAAAAAGAAAAGAAAAGAAAAGAAAGGAAGAAAGAAAAATAAACTGTCAATAATTAAATAATAAATCAAATTTCGGATCTGCATATATGCATTATTCAAAAAGATATTTGTGTTGATGATTATATTTTAAAATGATATTTAATTATTGACCTTTTTTAAAATTATAATTAATTTTATGTATTAAACAGAATTTTGTATTAATTACTAAACACAAATTTTGTATAGTATTTTTTAATTGTTATTTAAACATGACATTAAAGTCTTTGCTACTACAGAAAGGATTTTTATCCTTTCAAGTTCTTGAAATGTGTTTATTTTCATATGTTTCTCACGCTTCATTTACTTTATTTTTACGAAAATATTGACTGAGATTAAATATATGAGTATGAATAGAACTACAATAAAAACATTTTGTTTCTTAATTTTTATTAAACTTTCATAAATAATTTTTAAGATAAAAAAAAAAAAAAAAAAAAAAAAAAAAAAAAACGATACCGCTGTTATTAATTGGAATTTCTTATACTATGTTATTCCTATAAGAATTATATTTTTAGCATACCAAAGTAAAAAATTGTTTTTAAATGTAATTTTTTCTTGAGAGTATGAAGTAAGATAATTTTCATTTCTTGCAAAAATGCTGTTAACTGTCTACAAACTATATGAATGCTCAAAATTTGCTGTGTTAATTACATAATTTGGTAAATTTATGTATATGCTTATTTACTATCATTAAATAAAATTAATTTACTAATACTTTGTATCTTAACTTGTACTTTTAATTAAAGTAAATGAAAACAAAATTTAAACATATTACCTGCAAGACTTTTTTGCACATTTTATCATCAGTTTATTATTTAGTTTTATTGTGATATTTTTCAGTTAACAATTAGATGATATCTTTATTACACTTCCTTAATAATATGTACAAAATGTGAACATTAATAATTTCAAAATTTTGTGTCTTTATATTTAATTGAAACACAAATGGTTAATAACATTTCAGCGAGATTTCCAATCTGAAACCCGGAGATAAAGGACACTATGTCCATTTTGTGAAAATAGTTAGCTCCATGTCCATGATGTGCATATTTTGCTTTATATGGAGGCATTCAACACTGTGTCCAAAAACCATTAAAAAGATAGGTCAGTGGGAGATAAAATCATGTCCAATTTCTTTATTCATTTGATTACAACATCATTAATGTCATTCCAAAAAAAAATTACATTTTTGTGACATGGTTTCCTTATTACCTCCGGGATACAGAAATAATCTTAGAAAAAATATCTATCAGTGTATAAAAACGTATGCGTATTTTTTTTTCTCTTTCCCATAAGGTAGAGAAAGTATTGTTTTTGGGTCAAATTTTCGAAAGTGAGATTTTGTTATATTTACACATTTTGTGGTCCCCTAAATGCGAAAATCCTGTTTTTAGCGGTTGGTCTGTCTGTCTGTGTGTGTGTCTGTCTTTCTGTCTGTTATGAGCATATCTCAAGAACAAATTGCACCAGAAAGTCCAAACTTGGTATTCTAAATGTGTATCATATAGGGACGCTACACTAAGCTTTTCGTTGAGATGAAGCAAATGGTTCGTGTGCAGGGACACTGAAGAGAATTCAAATACATTACGTCTATGTGGGAAATTGCAGGAAAGTAGAGTTTAACATCTATAGACTGCACTAAACCAAATTAAATTAATATATATTTTTTATATGCGTAAAAACATGTATTATGTAGAATATGACAGTGAAATCATTCACTGTTCATTTACAGGGCTACACAAAAGTAGTTGATTATAGTGCGACAATAGCTGAAAATTGATGGAAGTGCATTTTAGGTTGTGCCGTATATTATTACTATGGGATTATATTTAGGTGCACTATGTGGTTTATACATAATCTTCAAAATATATACAAGGCTGCAAATATTTAATCGACTACATTCTTTTTGATTGTTAGTGGAAGTGCTTTACTATAATATTTTAATTTTACCATGTCCAGGAAAGCTGCTCAGGAATGGAAATGAATTCCCCATATACATATGATAAATAATGTGTTTTTAAGCTGAATATTCATGGCTTGTATTTTTTTTTTTAAATATATTTACACCTTTTGAGGATTCCTTATTAGTTTTTAATTAGTTTTTGTTAGTTTCCTTAAAGTTTTTTAAATTTTGATTTTTGTCTGTGTCTCTTAGAGTAATTTAAAAAAGAATAATTTCAAGAGATCCAAAAGTTGTAATTTCAAATTTATATAAGTTTGTTGTTGAAAAAGTTTGATCAAGGCTGATAACTTTCAAGGAATGTTGCGTGTGAAATTTGTCTAAATAATTTTAAGTGAACTTTTAATTTTAATAACAAGTTTAATTTCTATAAAAATGTAGGTGCAGTAACGAAACGGGGCGTTAGCCCCTCACACAGAACTAATTATCATATTAAACTTTTCAGAAGCCTAATTTGAATTGTTTTATCATAGGTTTACATAACAATACTCGTTATCTTATCTCTTTGTCTCTTACCCTGAAATTTAATACTATAAATACAGATTCGAAAGTCGTGTGAGGGACACACCAGATTATTCTTTATGTTTTAGTTTCTGCAATAAAGACATTTTATTTTCGCATTAATACATGAGAAAACAATAGCATTTATATATGAATAAACGTTACTAGAAATATAGTAAAACATACTAATACAAAATAATAGATTTTTAATTTCTATAATAACGTATTGATTCTTATAATGAAAATCTGCAAATATCCATCAGTATTTATCATATCTTTAAAAGTTAGTATTTTTATGAATAAATCAAATATCTGTGGTAGTTATGATTTCGTAATTAGATTTTTCTTTTTCAATTCTTGGATTCAATCCTGTTGGAGTCATTGCAGGGAATAACTAAAGAAAATGCCAATTTAAAAAACCAGAAGTGTAGGACATCGTTTCAGTTTTTTGTGAAAAGAGGTAGAAACATATCCTTGATGCACATTTTTTGATTTATTACATTTGATACATTATTATAATATACTAAGTTTCACTAAGCGATCGTTTTGCTTATTACAAAGAAGTGCATTTAAACATACATTTAAAGTTGAAAAAATAAGAAAAAAATTGCTATATATATATATATATATATATATATATATATACACACACAGAGAGAGAGAGAGGGTGGGGGAGGAAAAAATATGAAAATTGTTTGGAATATTCAGTGTAGATATCTAAAAATTTAGTAATAAAACATACAAAGATGATTTTAACAAAAATATGATGCTAAAAATAATCTCGCCACGTTATATAAAATATATAACTGTCTACCTCCCTATATAATACAATGTCATAATATGTAATTTATAGGGATGTGTTTTTAACTCCTATTTTTGAATATTGGTATTTTAAAATGCATATTATAGATTTTTCTACCACTTAAAAAAAACAGAGCTTCTCAATATATTTTTCTAAAATTTTTAAAGCTCTTAGAATTAAAATACTTTATCATAATCATATTTGCAACGATTTTTGTTTTCTTTATACTCACAATTTTAGGAAAAACTTCAACTTCTTATTAGAACTCTTTTCCTTAATTTTTTATTACCGTGAAAAGTATTATGAAGATATATACATTTCTTAATATATTTGTATATATATTTATTTAAATTTCATAATAAAACTTGTTTTAAATAATTTCTCAGGGGTATACCTATGCTTTATATAAATTATCAATTTTAGAATTATTTTATTTTTTAGGGTTTAATATTTTAATTTATACCAATATTTTCTGTTAAAATTTTAACTTACATATTCTTTCATAGCAACAAGAATATATGTCGTTGAGTCATCAAATATGTATTTTTTTTTTTTTTTTTTTTTTTTTTTTTTTTGTTATGTTTAAAAGAAGGAGATATCATGAGACCTTTTAATCTTTAATTCGGCTGTATTGTGTGACATTTATAGTAAATTGACTTATTTATACAAAAATAGCACTCCTTATTATATTTTCCAAACTATCAAACAATTCTAGAAATTTAAATTCTTTTCTATCAAATTTATGTATATTCAATAATGATACTTAATATATATATATTGAAACCTGTTTTCTGTTTTATTATTATTATTATTTTTAATACATTATTACCGTAGCAAACTGGTATAAAAAAGGAATATGTTATGATGTGCATTTCTTAATACACATATATATTTTTTAAATCGTAATAAAGCCTATTTAAATTATGATTTCACAGGAGTATACTTATGTTATATACAATTAACATATTAGAGATTTATTATTACTATTATCATTATTATTTACTTATTTACTGCTTAATATTAAAATTTTACTAATATTTTACCGAAAAATTTTAATTTGCACATTATTTTATTGCAACTTGCAAAATTTTGTTATTTAATTACATAAAGTACTTTATATACACACATGGAAAATCTTTTAATATATATCAGAGGTAAGTGTAAACGAAACTAAAATTGTTGAATAAATATTTTTTAAAAATGTTTTGATGGGATGTTACGAGATCTTTGTATTATGTATTTTGTATTTGATTTTGCTTTTTGATTCTTCGATATTTAAAAGTGGAAAATTTATAGAAAAATTGTTTGATTTTTCACAGTTTAATTATTTTTAATTTAATATTTAATAATTTCGAAAACCTGCTAATAGGTACATATATATTTATCATTTAAAAAAGCTATTTATTTAAAACATAACATTGATTATTCAATATATATTTATAATAATTTGTTACTTTCTATTTTAAATTTAGAGTGTTTATGATCGGAAATGGGACATTATATTATGGTAAAGCAAGTGACTGTGTAAAAACACTCAAATCAAAACATACTTCAACCAAAACATACTTATCAAACAATGTTCATTTACGGTCTTCACTTAGTTGATTCAATCCGGAAATATTAATTCTTCTAATTAGAAATTTCTTAACATTTAAAACGCAATGTCCATTTTTTTTTTTTTTTTTTTGTGTGTGTACCATTTTTCAACTAAATTTTATTTCCATCTTACTTTGGTTCATTTATTTTCTTCCATTCTAAAATAAAAATAAATATTTAAATTAAAAAAAAGAAAAATGTTTTGTTTACTTTCAATACAAAAGTTAAAAATTAAATAAATTAATAAATAAATAAAACATAAAAAAAGAGAATAAAAAATTAATCCTTAAGAAATTGTTTACATTTTATTTAGCTTAGATTAAATCATCAAATTGACTATAATATTTAAAGTTGTATTTTTTTCCCCTATCTCTTAACTTCAAGCATTTCTTTAAATGCTGTATATTCCTCATTCTGTTTTTTAAGTTACATAGGTTTTCATTTTTCCAATTTTCCTTCTTGAGAATTGTCTGTATTTTATTCCCTACTTAAATTAGCATATATTTACTGCATGAGATTTTTCTCCTTTCTTCAAAAAAGTTGGTCAATTTCTTTCTTTAGCTTCTAGTTTTTGCTTCGTTTATTCAGTGTTGCATTTTCATTGTAAATCTAATGTTAATGCATAAAAACTTAGTTTTAAGCTATTGTGCAAAAAATGTTTGATGATGATGATAATAATAATAATTATAATAAGAGGCTGTCATACTGGTGAATGCACATATATATTATTATGTTTGATATATATATATTTAAATAATTAAGAACTTCAATGTGTATAGTTAAGTGCAATTGCAAATGATAGCACAGCGTATAGTAATATTAAATGTGATTTAATAGCCAAACTATAGCTAATTCAAGGAACGTATAAGATTATATATATATATGAGTGAGTCCTTCTATTTTTGAGCATTTCCTGTTCCAATTCTAATTTACAGTTATCTTTTTTTCATATGTTTATAAAATTATTGGTTTACGTTTGATCATCTCTCTTGAATTTCGCATGATAAATATCACACTTTGTTGGTCTTAGTGTTATGGTCTTAATTGCTAACATTAGAGTAAGTAATTTAAAATGTATTTATCTGTTAATTGGTATTGTCAATGAATCATAAATTTGTGCTAGATTTTAAATTGAGCTGCAAACTCTTTTATGTGAATATTGTTAGTATTATCATGTATATATTAATTGCTAAATTTTTTAGTTAAATTCTTCAGTTTATATATACATATAATGTTTAAAATAAATAAAATAATTGTTGAAAATTTATATTTCCTTTATAAAATAATAATAATAATAATAATAATAGAGTAAAACATACATTTCATCTCCTATTTTTTAATACTGAAGTTCCGCATGTAATCTTAAACATTTATTTTATTTCTAGAATAAGAAGTTTTGTAAAGTAACGAAAATGTTGTTAGTCTGAACGACAATATAAAGGATAAATAGCTTCAAGGCAATTAAAAAAAAATATATATATATATATATATAATATTGTCAATGAACATTGATTCATTTATTGGTGAAATGATAACATGAGGTATCAATCAGTATTCTCATTAAAAACATAGTAATACTAAAATACTTGGTTTATTTTTAAAGCTTTTCCTTATGAAATGTGTTTATATTAACAAATAGCTTAAAACTGCACTAGTTTACATTCATTAGAACTTGACAGATTAACATGAACTAAGTGTACAACAGAGACCCTGACATTGCACAGTGGCTGAGAGGAATTGCAGCAACATAAAGATACATTATCTAAGGAGAAAAATTAAATCTTTCCATCTGTAGGAAATGTGGATAAATGTAGAGATTTTTATCAAACATTCAAAGTGATACCACTGGAGATAAACAATTATCATATTTATTTTTTTTTAAGCATTCTATATGAGACGGAATTTAAAAAAAAAAAAAAAAGAAAGAAAAAAGAAAGAAACTGCTTAATAGCATTTTATCACAAATAAAAGAAAATAATTTTCTGAATCTTTTGAGAAACCATTTAAATTGATCATTTTCTCAAGCATATGTTTACAATAAATAAACCCATTGTAATAAAATTTTGAAATACCCTGTTGAAATGAAATTCATTTTATTTCATATATTTATTATTTTATTTATTTATTTTGTGTGTATGTGTATGTGTGTGGAGGGGGGAGTTTTGGAATGCTTAGCTAGTATCTGAATTTGTTAAATCAATTCTAGAAAGTAAAATTCTAGAACAAGTTTTAATGTTACTAAAGATTTGTTTGTCTGCGCATTTCTTCTTAACCCCCATTAAAAAAAAAAATTGAAAATTGAAAAACATAACGTAATCGTCATTACCAAAACTGTGTGTTTACAGAAAGTTTCAAATAATCGTTATTGCATGTACAAAGGCAATTTTTTAATTATGATTAATTGTCACTATTCAATAGTAACTGTGTTCACAAAAAATGAATTCGGCACATCTATCATGCATAACTCTAATTTCTGAACAAACTAAAATTTATACTAAAGTTTTCTCTTACGGGCTGTCTACAGAATCGGCCTTGTATTTTAAATATATAGATAAATTTCTTCTCATGTCGTCATTTTCCGCCGATTTTTCAGAAATAAAATCACGTCAAATTATTATTATTATTTTTTTATTGTTATTTATGACTAATGAACGGTAACTGTAGTCATAAAAGTTAAATTTTCTAAATCTAGAGACTAAAATACTTTTATTTCAGATTTAAAAAAAAATTAATTAATAGTTCTCCCTCACGGGCTGTCCTGGACTAAATCTGGCACATTTATAAATAACTCTTATTTTATAGAAAAATTAATACAATATTTATTTATTTATTCAATTATTTATTTATTTTACAGACTGTTCTAAGAATCTTCCTATTGTTCCATAACTAATAAATAAATGTTAAAATAGTTCAGGCATCGTGCATAAGTCATTTCTTTTGATAAGTTTCTCGTTTCTTTACGCAAAATTCCACCTATTGAAAGTTTTTGAGCTTTTAGTGGGCATCTTATCAAAAGGCCACATACCAAATTTAGGGGCAATCCACTTGCCCATTTTAGCTGCAAGATGCTTTTTATTACAAAAATTGTATTGTAACCGGCGTGAATAGTATATATGTCTCTCTTTCTGTGTGTGTATATGTATGTATGTATATATATATATATATATATATATATATATATATGTACACAAACACACATACATACATTCTTGCCAACCTAACCTGGAAGATTGTTAATCCCGCCCCTTTCCGTCTATTTTTTCACAAGTCTTTTTTTAAAGTACTTTCCTTCTTATTTAATCGTAAATATAATTGAAGAGAGTTACTCTAAAAATTAAGTGGTGTACAAAAAGGGGCGAAACTAAGAATCTTCCGGGTTAGATTGGTAAGTATATCTATATATAAGATATCAAAATATGTTTTTAGTCATACAAAATATTGAAAATATATATATAATAAAATCCACTGACATCTGTTTGGAAAATTGATGTTAGTTACCCTCTTTAGTTAGATTCTCAAAATTATCGTATACGAAGTCTCATGTAGGTGCAATATCGACCAATAGGTTACAGAAAAATCTATTTGAAACTAAGAAATGCTTTCTTTGTGTTTCTTGAATGTGACCATGTAAAACGAAACCTTAAACATAAAATGTGAATAACATGTTAGTTATCAATTCATTAATCGTATTTTATATGACTTTGATGTCTTGAATAACTTGTAAACTCATATTAACTCTTAATCAGTATTTTTTTTTTAATTCCTGTATAAAAAAAAGGAAAAAAATAAATAAATAAATAATAACAGAGGTACTGAAAATGCATAATAGTAAGGCAAATATATATGTCTTCTCCCCCCCCCCCCCCAAAAAAAAAAAAAAAAAAAAAAAAGTGTATTAATGTGTAAACAATGAATATCGCCAGAATTGAAAGTATGTCAATAAATTATCTTATAATGAACAGCTCATCGAAATTTCATATTCCCCGTATATTTAAAAATGTATAATTCATATTGTGTCACAACAATGTGAAAAAACCAGGAAATAGATCATGATAATAGTTATTACAAATTTAAAGTACAGCCAAAAAAATCCGATCGTTATATTAAAAAAATTCACTTCACATATAAAAAAGAAGAAAACTAAAAAAAAAAGGAGGTTTAAACGTAATTTTTGAAAGTATGTACATATTTTTTGTAACTCTTATACATCTTTACCACCATCTCTTAGTTTTCTTTTCTAAAATAAGTTTTAAAGTTTCCTGTCTTTTAAAACTTACTTTTGAGGAAAGTTAATATTTAAAAATTATTATTCCAGATGTTCAATTAATATATATTGAATTAATTATTTGATAACAAACCTGTCATCTAAATTTAAGATTTGTGAAATAATATATTTAAAAGTTATGATCTGAAGAAGAAAGAAAAAAAAAAAGTGTTGTGGCATTCACACGATTTTCTCTTACCCTGCATTTCTGTACTATAAAAACATATTGCAGGTTTAAGGGTAAAATAAAAAAAAAATATTGTATATAAACCTATTTTTAAAATAATTCAAACTAAGTTTAGGAACAGTTTTACTTGAGAAATGATTCTGGGTGATGATGGGGAGGGGGGAGGGTGTCACTCCTTGTTTGGATATAGTACCTAAATTTATATGGAGTTCAAAGTGTGATTAGAATCGTTAAAAAAGATTTTTTAAAAATTGCTTAATTTTTAAAAAACAGTGTAATTTCGTAATATTTAGCATCTCTAAAATTGAAGAGGCATTAGTTACAAAACTAATAGACATCCACGAATTTACAAAAATACCATCAGCTACCTTTCTTTCGTGTAGCCCATTATAAAGTCGATGCTAAGCCGAAGATTCATACCATCTATACAAACAATGTTTAACATATATCACTTACAAAAATCAGCGAGAACTTTAATAGAATTACTTCAACAATATCCTTCCTTACATAAAACACTCTCATTTTTGTCTTAAATATAATTTAGATTAGTGTTCGATGGCTTAGCACTGTATAGGAAACTACTGATATCGTCTACTTCCTTTGTTCATTGTGCTATCAACACAACACTGGTAGATTAATACTTAAATATCATTGTTTGTTTGATACGATTTCGTGAGAACTGTACAGGAAATTCAATAAAAACTAAGTATTTTTGACACTTAAGAATTCAATACTGCATCCAGCAAATCCCTTAAATATCACATTATTATAAAATTGAAAAAAAAAAATTGGTTTCAGTGTAATTTTATAAGACTCCATTCGTAGTTTCCGGTATGCATAATAATTCTGAAGAATGTTTTGCAACCGATATATATAAAATAGATGCAGTGAACGAATTTTAAATTTATCTATGTTTAATGATTTATGCATATATTCAAAAGATACTTTTAGATAATTAAAAGGAAAAAGAACTAGGAAAACAATGAAGAAAATTAAGAACAACATGAGCATACTTTGTTATATCAAAACAAAATGGCTATTTATTTAGTTTCGGAATCCTTCGTGCATTTGAATATTTATTTATAAGTGACGAATTTTATAAATAAAATTTATATAGATTCGATTTTTAATTCTTTGGTAAAACAAATGTGTTTTGGAATAGAATTAATAATATGTTTAATCTTCAAATAAAGCAGTTTTAAATGCCAAACTCCAAGTTAAATTTAGTTAAATATATAAAATTATTTTAAGAAATTTTTAATTGAAAAATGATTGTAACAAATGATTGTAAAATCATATTTATAGAACTCTCTTCGTTTGATATTTTTTAAATTCATAAATAAAAATTATCATAATTATTTTTTAAAGATTTATGAGTTAATGCATTTTGCGAGTAGCTTTTTTTTTTTTTTTTTTTTTTTTTTACACGGCACAAATTACATTAAAGGCTACAAAGGTTTACTTTTATAATATGTTTTCACGTCAAATTATTTTCTCATGCTTTTTAAACATATTTTATAAAATGCAGATGAATAAACATTTTAAAAATTTCATAAAAGATGACCCCTTGGAGATTTTTCTTTTCTCAAAAACTGATATTTTAGATATTTTACACCTATTGTATAGCTGCCAACTTTATTCGGAGCATTTGTCCTCTTTTTCTACACCACTTAATTTTTAGAGTAATTCACTTCAAATGTATTCACGATGAAATAAAAAGAAAAGTACTCTCAAAAAAAAAAAAAAAAAAAAAAAAAAAAAGGTTGTGTGAAAAAGAAGGCGGATACTAACAGTCTTCCAGATTATTAATTAGGATGTTGGCAGCTCTACTATTGCTATCAGTTTGATCCTTTGACTATAATTTGTACTTATATGATTAGAAGAAGTTAATTATTTTTTATATCTCTATGCATAAAAGAACACAAAACTAGCAACTGGAAAAATAACTATCCACATGGTGTTTATTGTTTTCAAGCTCTATTAAGAAATTACAGTGACCTCTCGTAAATGACATCATAGGTCATCTCAGTATGGTTGGCTAAAATTAGTGGAACCATGGAATTATTCATTATCTTATTTGTTGATTCACCTATTTCGGAAAATAACGTATAGTTGACAACATTTCAAAAACCAATCAGATGATCGAGCTTTTCGTGAAAACGGACTTTTTCAAGCCACCAGTATAGAGATGGCTCGAAACGTTATTCACGTAATGCCACTGAGAAATTATTTGTAATATAAAATGTAAATAAACTTAATGCATGTTTTATGAAACTTAATGAATTATTCTATAAGATTTTATCAACGCTAAAAATGTTTTAAATATGTTATTTGTGTATTTTAATTTCTAAAACTTGTCAAAATTTTTTCGCTAAAACAAAATGTCTCAACGTACTGAAAGATAACAGTATTTATCTGTAGATCATATAATTAGGAATTTTTTTTTTAAATTTATTTCTACAAGCATTATTTTAAACCTAGTTGTAAAATAAAATTATAAACAGGATGTAAAATATTCACATAAATTAAAGAAATGGGGTAATCTTCAAACGTAGTAGGAAAAATGTACTCAAAAAATTTCCCCATTTTTTTATACAGGAAATTAAACCAAAGAAAAAAATAAAAATAAATCGCCAAAATGGCGACAAAAATTCGAAAAACGTCAAGAGGGAGCTATAGTAAAGTTGTTCTATTATCAGGATTACATGTTTTTTTTTTTTTTTTTTTTTTTTTTTTCTCCCTATATGCCAACCCCTATTAACTAACCCTAAAATACTTTAAATACAAAATATATATAACCAAAATATAAATCATTTGCTCCATACGGTTGAAATAGAATATACTATATTTGGCATGAAATCGCTGTTATTTTAGAGTTGATCTGATAAATCAAATAAAATATTGGAAGTAACGTGAAAGTAAATATTATGTATAGTACATATAGTGTTGTTCAGATGTAATTGGGATTTTAATATGAAAGGACTACTTCAATTTTTTCGATACTGTCCAATTTGAAACTGTAGTCTGATCAGCATCCAAACTAAAGTCTACGGATAAGGCGATGTCGTAGGCAATAGGTACACGGACCCGAGATTTTGCGGGTAGAGAAAACTCCTGCCAAAGGCAGCGGGTACCTGAGGCAAAGTTTTAACGGTTTTTTAACGGATATATATATATATATATTAAGTTTTTATAAAAAGAGTGAACGGGCAAAGCCTGCTAAAATATAATACATACATACATGTATAAATTTTAAATGAAATTTTGCATCATAGATTTCAATTATCAGATAAACGATATCTGAATGATCGTAACCGTTATTAATATTTTTAAAATATTTTATTCGCAAATAAATTAAAATATCCAAAGTGGATTTTTGAAAGCAATATGTGATTCTGTATTTTGTAGATGATAGTTCATTTTAACTTTTTGCAAATGCCATGCATGCCATTTACAATAATGAGACCTGTTTCCAACTTGCAAATTTTTAAACTTCCTTTGCTTTTTAAATTATGAAGCAAAGACTGTCAAATACATTTCACAATGGATTCCATAGTAATATATGTATATATATATATATATATTTAGTTAGTTATTTTTAGCTGGAATAATATTTCGGTAGGAAATACTGCTATAAATAAAATGGTTACAATTTAGGCTAATTATCCGCAACCAATATATTTAGAAATTTCGTGCTAAATTTCACAGTTTTAATTGTAAACACCCTAAAATAAAGCTTAGCACCAAATTAAAAAAAATTAATTAATTAAAAATTTAGTGGCAGATAAATTAGCCTAAATTGTCACCATTTGATTTGATGAAACTTTTAACTTTATTTTCAAAAGCGAAGAATTGCAGTTCGTCCCTGGCTTTATACATAGGAAAAGCTAAAAATTTCAGATAACCTAAAAATTCTTGCAACTGTATTGGAACGAATTAATCTGGCATGACACTCGTATTACTTTACATTACTATACGTTCGTACCTTGCTTTACTATATACTCATTATTACAGTCTGAAGTAGAATACATGTTATCTGTATTGGGACATTTACAAAGTAATTTTAAATAACAGTTGAAACTTGTTTCAGAAACAGTTTTATTTGAAATGCATTTCTGTGGTGGGGGAGGAGTGTAAGGACATTTCCTAACTCTGCCCCCATTTTTTTTTTATTTTTTTTTTAAAGCTACATTCATAAAACACTTAAATCTGCTATTAAATTCAAAATTGAATTAAAATTATTCGAACAATTCACACATACACCTTATATATATATATATATATATATATATATATATATATATATATATATATATATATATATATATATCTTTATTTAAATTTATTCAACTAATTGTGTGTACCCCTGTATATTATCCATAAATTATTTACATAGAAAACAGTATTGTACAAAAATAAATAATCATGACGCAACTTGAGATGCAGTTTTGAATTTAGAAACACTTCAAATATAGCCATAATATACGAAAAAAGAAATTTATTAGTCCTGTGAACAAAAGATTATACTTTGCATACCATATTGTATGTGAAACATCAATTGTGAATATAAATATGTCAGTTTCATTATATTTAGTGCACTCTAAATATATTAAACTGTACCTACCTGAAATGTGCCGATAAAAGTTATGGATGTGAATACTTTTATATGTCCTTGTGCACTAACCATTTATCCTATCTCAACAAACGGTTTCAAACAGAATACCTATATGATACATATTTAAAATATAGAATTTGAACTTCCTGCTAATATTTGTTCTTGAGTTATCCTAAAAATACACTTACACACAGACACACAGAAAGACATACGAACCAGCCACTAAAAACATTATTTTCGAATAAAAGAACCAAAAAACGTGTAAATATGTCAAAAACTGACTTTCGAAAGTTCAGTTTTTGAATAAAAATACAACTCTTTTTCGGTATATGGGTAAGCTATAAAGTAAAAAGGGAACGAAGATTAAAAAATAAATAAATAAAGGAAAAAAAAAATATCTGAACATATCGTCTAAAACGAATAAACATTATTATAAATAAAAACTTACAACTTATATGAATATAAATATATGTATAGCTGCGAAAACGTAAAACATTTCTTTTTTGAAGCATCTCAAAGGGTTAAAATATCTGTTTCCTTCTCTTATTTTCATATCGCCCTTCTTCAACATTATTTGCAGTGAAATTGAAATATCTTTTTCTTCTCCAAAACTGCTGTATTCATCATTTTCTTTCTCCAAAGCCGAAACGTTTTTTCCCCAATTCTTAAGGTACGCATTCTTTCTTTTTCATTTCGTTCTTTTTTTTTTCTCCGTCTCATTCTCTGAAATATTATATTTAAAACAACAATTATCTTTTCTGCTCATTGAACTCACTCTGATTGAGTTAACCTGTCAGAAACTAGTTGCGTTGTTTAACAAGTCAGTTTTTCACAAATTTTTAGACAATTTTTTTTTTTACTTATTTTGAGCACGTGTGAATTTCATTTCATTTTATTTTTTGTGGCATTTATAAACATTCAGATAAATTATGAAGGATTTGTGATTTATTAATTATTGCGGAAATAAGTATTTTTTGAATAATTATCTATGTTATTATTAAAAAAAATTGGATGTATTAAACAAATAGATGTTAAATGTATTACATTTGGGTAAATTAAGAGTATTTTTCATAACCCTAATATCAAATTAACGCACTTTTGTAATTATTATAGCTTGATTTTTATTAAATTAATCGCAACATGAAATCTACGCTAACATTGCGAATTTAAATTTTTAAAAATCGGAACACTATTAAAGAAATGTCTTGATCTTTTAATCTTGTATATATATTAAATTAATTATTTAACTAACAGAACATTTTTTTTCTGATAAATGGGAAGATTACGACGTGTAAGATTATGACTCAAAAATTATTTTATATAACTTGTATTCAGTTTTGTTTATGATGGATACATGTGTACATACTTAATAATCTTGTATAAAATGTTGACATGTTTTTAATGGTTTTTATGAGCATTCAGATTATTATTTTCTTTATTTTTTTATAATTTTCAGATAATATGATAAATAATTTATTTAAGCTTTTATTTATTTATTTTGTTTTATTTTATTTATTTTATTTTATTTTATTTTATTTTATTTTATTTTATTTATTTATTTATTTATTTATTTATTTTTTTTTTTTTTGGGGGGGGGGGGCTAAAATGGACCTATTACGACTAGTATCAAGCAAGAATAATCGAACTAACATACAGAAATAGACTAATAATGGAAAACGAAAACAATTCAAATGCTGTTGACCTCTCTCCGTGGTCTCCATATTTCACTTCGGCACCCGATCATTGTTCTTTCGAGGCAGTTCAGTAAACCGCCTTCTATCTGCAGAACCAATCTGCATCGAATTATGTATGCATCGGAATCCACATATTTATGCTTAATCCCTATCACGAACTGGAATATTTTTCTATTTTACAGCAATTCTCTCTCTCTCTTTTTATTTCTCTTATATATTTCACATTTTTTTTATGTCACATCCTCTGCCGGTTATAAAGCACTTCCATGCTGTCGCGTTTTTAATTATTGTGAACGACCCCTTTTTTGGTGTGGTTGTCTTTTTGTGTCGGTGCATTGTTTGAAATCGACGAATCGCGTCTAAACGGGGCACTTAAAACCATGGTCGGCGGATGCCCAGCACGACAATAGACTCAGATGATGGTAATCACACATGTTTTGAATCTACTTTTACACGCATTCGCGAAAAAACTATTCTAGTTAATATCCGATCTATTAACAGAATCATGACTTTTGACTGGGCTCGGAAATATTGCTAAGAATTAAAATAGTTTCATTTCTCATTATTGTATTTCATTATGTTGGATGTATTGTAAAAGATGGATATCTTGTTTTTAGGAAGAAGACAGAAATTCCTCTTACGTCATTTCCTAGTGCTTTGTTTAAACAAAGTTCACAATATAGGACCATGTTAATGTAGTGTCCCAAAATTTGCTTACTGTGATTTTCAGTTAATGTTACAGCCAGAGTAAAATTTTGTTGATTCCACAAAAGGAAGATTGGTTGACACAGCCAAAAAAATTTTTGTTTAAACATGATCTAATAAAAATATAACTATTACTTTTGCAATTATTAAATATATATGTATTGTTCATTATATATGTGCAAAATCATAATAATGCTAAACAAAAATAGTGATGAAATTTTTAGAAAAATAGGTGAACAATACCTTTTATTGGCGCAACAAAACTGGTTGTTTACTTCAAATGAAAATTTTATTTAAAACAATAAAATGACTACAATAAAATAGATTTTGTAGTTTTAAGTACTTTTTCTGTGTCTAATCGCATGTGTTTTGAAAACGTATGCGTTTAGTTCCTTTTCCTTTGTTACTTTTTTATGGTTAAAAAGAATAGATAGCAGATTATTTTCATCATCAAAAAGTCCAATCTATAAATAATGAAAATTGGAAATCTAGAATAAAAGAAACGGGTATTCTCAATAAAGTTTGAGAATAAAAATGGTTTGGATAAATGACAAATAATTATCCAACACCAAACAATTTCCCCAACTTATTTTCCCACCTAAATTTTGTCTTATTCTGCTAATTATCAACCAAAACAAAACTTGTTACGCTCAATTTGTTCACTAAGTTAAATTTTATAAGACATTATGAACAATTTTTTATTTTAATGTTTGTCCAGCTTATTAGAATTTTCAGCTGCTATAGCATACGTGCACACTACTGAAACCTATTGCAACCTTTTTTTCCAGTTTTGCGTTATGGTCCATGTATCATGTTATTAATATTCTTTGATATTTTAAAAATTTTATATATTATTTATTCAAACTATAACTAATAAATTTTATCTTTAATCTTGCTAGTTACATTTTACTCTATAAATAGTGACATTAGATCTTTCAGAAAACACAATAGGTCTAGCAACTATGTGTAATTTATGTTCACTAATAACAATAAATTTTAGATCAAACAAATTCATTTTCAAAGAAATTGGTTGAAATATTTTTATCTTCAAGCAAAGATGACTACATAATATGTGTTACTTCTTTATTTTATTTTAAGTTTTTTTTTTTTTTTTTTTTTTTTTTTACTTTACGAGTTTACTTATTTAATATCAACTCAAATAACATGTAAATAAGACATTTTACTTTTTACAGATCCACACTATCTCAAGAATTCACACTGCGTAACGAGTAGTTAAAGATGGGGACTATGCATAAGGTTTATATAAAGTAAATTAAAAAAAAAAATACTTCATTTATAATTAAAATGCATAAAGACTTTCTTACTGCATACTAGTATTCTTTTCCCTGTTAAATTAGAAATGCTCTGAAGTATTCGGCAAGCAGAATATAATTTAAGATGAAAAATATTTAAATTTTATACACATATTAAAATATACATAAATAATCTGGAAAAAACATATATATACTGAAAGTTAGTGACAACAATTTAACAACACGTGTTTCTGTAACGCGCTTCTAACAATGATATAAACATTATAAATGAGTAAAAAACAAGGTTTAAGCCCCCCCCCCCAGCAACCTTAACAAAATTTTTTTCCATTTAAAACCATTTAAAAGTTTTATTTGTATTATATGTATATTTTTTAAGTTTTATTAACAAAGTAATTTTTACAGGAAAAACAGAACTTGCATAAATAAGAATTTAGAAACTTAATTTAAAAAAAGAATATGTATCTTTTTTTTCTTCTTTTACAGTTTTTTTATATTGTCACCATTTTTTTAACCCATGAAAGTATGCGTTATAACTTAAAAGATTGATTTTGAAATTAATAATTAAAAAAACAAAAACAAAAAATTAAAAAGTGTATGTCTATGTAAAAATTTACAAAAAAAAAAAAAAAAAAAAATTGTTATATTTTTCATTTTTAATATTTTATCTTTTAAAGATTTTGCAATATCCAACATTAATTCTTTTAAATACGTTCTATTATATATATATATATATATAAGTATTTTCTTAACTATTAGTGAAAGTTTTAGCATTTTGAAGATCATGAATTAATGAAAAAAATGCCAAATTAAAAACAAGCGAAACTTACATAAACAAACGTTCTACTGATAAGAAACAGTTACAATTATCCTTAATCCTGTACTTTTCTGTTATATTTTTCCAAATCATTGAGTAAATGATAAAAAAAAAGTACCTTCTTAGCAAAAATAATAATAATAATAAATAAATAAAACATTCACTGATTTTTTGCTTTTGAAAGGTGCCAAGTCACCTTTAAAGCCGAATTTAGAAATATTAAAATGCAACTATTAAGATTAAGATAATAATCTGACATGGATTTTCGTTTTATTTTTGTTTTTACAATTTTCTAAAGTTAAATTTAATTACGAAATAAATTAGAAAAGTAATTGCTGATAACACCATAACTGTAGTAAAAAGTAAAAAATATATATATATATATATATTTTTTTTTTTAAGTTCATTGAACTGAGTAATTAAGCAATATCCTTATAAAGTTCGATAACTATACAAACATTATTGCCTTATAGAAAGTTATACAGATTATGGAAACTCACTCACACACTCAAATATAGGTGTATATATATATATTTAATTTCCCCCTGTGCAATGTTTGAAAAGGTTTTCATAATATCTATACATATATTATATATAGTATATATAATAACAATAAGAATGACAAGGAAAAATAAATATATGAATAATTTGCCCCAAAAGCCCACAAAAGCCACTAGTGGTCATTATCATTTTTTTAAATAATTTGACCAATATTTTTTTAATTTATATTTGGAAAAAGAAGAAGAATACTCACTTTAAAATAATTCCAGTTAGAATACAAAACATATAGAAAAATAAACAGAAGAAGCTTTTTAATAATAATTGTAATCAAAAGTTTTTTATTTGAATTAACTATTAAAAAAAAAAAAGTGAACCAAAATCAAAATATCGAAATGTAAGAAAAGCTGAATTTATGGAATAGGGCACAAATAATTGAATAATAAATAAAATAAATTGCTCAGAATGTTGAGGTAATTCGTCAAGCGTCACCAAACTCCCGTATTGATTTAATAATAAAAAAAAAAAAAATGCAAGGTTTCATTTTTATGTTATAATACTTACTAATTTAAGGTTCAATGAAATATGTTAGGATTAATAACACAGGTCTACAAAAATAATGCTGGCAAAATTTGATTCGATAATTTTTGCTGACACATCTGTTTTTTACTGTGCTGAAACCGAAAATAAAACCCGTTTTTCTTTATCACGTACAGATTTTTGTCATTATAAGGTGTCTACTGACACAATTTTATCATATTTGGTAATTTCTAGTCTGTTTCGATCATTAATTATAATTAATTATGGAAATGTACTATAAAAGTTACCATATAATTATATTGGTGAAAGAGTCATGGAAGAAATTGTGTCGGTAGACAACCTGTATTGACAAAAATCTGTACGGGAGAGAGAAAAACTGGTTGCATTTTCAGTTTCAGCACACCAAAAAAAAAAAAAAAAAAAAAAAAAGATCAGTCAAAATATCAAATTAAAATTTAATTGTAGACCAGTCTAATTAAACATTTACCAATACCAAACGTTTTGGTGGTGTGTTTTTGGAAAGTAAAAATAATATATGAACTCCATTTTAATTGAAAATGATGGTCATAATAATAATATTTGATCTACAGTTGAATAAAATAAAAATATCTCTGAACTTTATAAAATTTTTAATTTGCTATGTGCAATGTTCGTATTCCTTTTTATTTGGATATTTTAAACCCTAGTCTTGACCTAATGAACTTAAAGGTGCAAAATATGACCATAGAGCAACAATCCGAAAATCCCTTTTTCTGATAAGAGTAGAATATTTACATGGGATATTAAACGTTTCTTTAAGTATATATATAGCTCTTTCTGCAATTTTTTACTTCCCGAACATAAATATGTAAGGGTTTCAACAAACATCACAAAAATTCAACTTTGAGATTTTGGTGTATCTATGCATTTCAAAGTCCTGAGTTTATTTCTGTTATTTTTATGATGATGCATGTATGTGTTTGTGTGTATATGTCTGTGAGTGAACACGATATCGTCTAAACGCTTTGTTTGAATGAGCTAAAAGTTGGTACGTATGTTGTAGGTCACTGTGGCAGGAACTGTATAGATTTTCGTGAATTTTATCATTATGTTCCGGGGGTTGAAATTATTTAAAGTGCGATGGCATCTAAATGTCTTATTCGATTGAGCTTTAAATATATTTACAGATTATAAGTCAAAGTCACACGAGCTGTATAGCTTTTGGTGAATACTTATATATTTGGTTGTTTTTGCACTTACAACAAAAATTTCTGTATCATTGTGCTCAGATATTTCAAATTCGATGGATTTTGAAAGTAAAAACAACACACCATTTAGAATAAAATACACAAACCCCTTATTATAATTTTTTCTTTTGTTTGTTAAAGTTAATATACCTATAAATTACTAATTTTTATTTCGTTACTTTAAATGTTCGATTGTTTACAGAACTTTTTATTCATTTTTCAATTGAATATTAACTAAAAAGAAAAAACTACTTCGTCTGAAGGTTTTTTTGATGCACTATAATACCAAAATACATAGTTTAAAATGACAGCAATTATTTTAATAAATAAAAACAACAGCTTTTGAAAGCTATTTTCTTTCCCTTCTTTTAGTCTGGTTAACAACAATATGTAAATGTAACAAAAAAAAAAAAAAAAAAAAAAAATCAATACGAGATTTTTTCCGTGTTTCTAACAAAAAAATCTTGAAGTCATGTCAGTTGCCTAATTTTTAAATGTCAGAATACAAGTATTTTTAATTTTAGTTCTATCCATTCTGTTACGTTATGAAAGTCTGATTACTCATTTTATATGTATTCCTTCTATTACGTAAAATTTAAAATTATGAAAAAAATCATACAGTACAATCATTAAAATTTTCAATAATTGATTCATATATTCCTATATCCAACATTCCTATATTAAACTGTGATTTTTAAAATTAAAATATCTGTTTAATTAAAAGCATATTAATAAATTCTTTCTAATATTAATCTTAATTACTTCTAAATGAAAATATCTTCATGAAAATATCTTCAATGATAATACTAATGTCATATTTCTCGCATTAGTCTAGTGGTAAATTTTAGAATTTTAAAATGAAATATACATAAATGTGAATATAAACTTTTTTTTTTTTTATAAATCTTTTAATTAAGAAGCTTAGATTAAGTACGATTTAGTTTAACCCTTAAATGCCTGATTATTTTTTAAATCAATTTAAAAATGTTTTATTCTTACCTTTATTAAATAAATCACGGGAAAAATACTTTAAAAAATCATACATTGTTTTAACTATGGTTTACAGCTAAAAAGCAAGTTATTGTCAGTTGTTCAAACATGAGCATTAGAGCTTCAATATTATTCTAATAATACTTTAAAAGACAAAATTAGGTATGTTGCCGAAAGGCAACACACGGCATTTAAGGGTTAAGTAAGATATTTTATTCTTAAAAAAAAAAAATCTTTCCGCGATATTTTTTTACAATATAGATTAACTGATAGAAAATTAATATTGACTTAATATATACAAAACCTTAGATAATATTGGGCTAATATAAAAAAATAATGAATTTTGCATTTCAATATTTACTTCATGTTGGAAAAAAAGATTGTTATGGTATTGGAAAAACCTTCCAATGAAACATCAATACTTAGACGTTTTATCGAATTATTGAGAGTCTTTGAATAAATTCTTACGGCAAAGTTTCAAGAAAATTTAAAAACAGAACTATAGTTTTTCAACTCCAGTTTATAAACATAATAATAACCCATAGTTATTTTATTACAAAAGATAAATTTGTTGTGGGAAGTAAATATTTTTCAACAAATATTTTCATAATGTGTGTGCTACATTTATTTTTTCAAACTGAAGTTTAAATTTTATATTGTTATGTTTTAATAAAGAAGCATAAGGTTTTTAGGAACGCCATTTTTAAACAAAAGCAATTCTAAAAATAAGGAAATGTTTAAGTAATAAAAGAATATATATGAATCTCACTGAAATTGTGACGCCGTTTTGATAGCACATTAAAAACAATTGTCTTTGTGGACAAATAATTTAATTTTTTGTTGTTGTTTGTTTGTTTGCTGAGAAAACGGCATTTTATACTAAAACTAGTATTATATGGCCACCACTGACTTTCTTCTATATAATTTTACACAAAATTTATTCAATACCAATTGTTTATTAAATTATCAAATTATTTCCCATTATAAATGCAGACGATTTTTATCGGACAGAATTATATCACTAAATGCCGAAAGAAAGTCATTTTTTTTTTTGCAATTATCAGAAGAAATGCGATTTTTTTTTTTTTTTTTTTTCATTAAAAGTAAAAGTATGGATAACTTTGTTTTAAATTATCACAGATCTATAGTTCAACCATTCGTTTTAAAGGTATTGGGATCTTTCGAAAGATACCCTTATTGAAAATTTACTCCCCCGTACTTCTCCCCCAGGGGGGGGGGGGAAGCGATGCCCCCACATGCACAATTTTTTTTTCCTAGTTAACTACTATTATTATAAATAATTGATATTAATGTTACAGTCACACAATTAAAATAACTCTCATTATGTGCATTTATACGAAATTTTGCCCTATACTGCCATGTTAAAAATTTATAAAAAATGCGATCACAGTGCTACCTGTGGATCGAATGATCTCCAAATCTAATCAGCACCAGTTTATGTCAGGGTCCAACTAAATACCAAGTTTGGTTGAATTTTATTCATCGGATTGTGAAATACACCGTCCACAAAATTCGTGATACACACACACACAGAGAGAGAGAGAGACAGACAGATATTTTCTAAAAACAGTCGAATCGTGTTCAAGACATCCCAAAACGTGCAAATTCATCGAAAACTGGGGTTCGTAGATTTTCACGATGTGCTATAATTAGTATTTATTACTTTATTTAATGTTAATATATATAGTTAATAGCTATATACTAAAAAAGATATAATAGAAACGTAAAAAAAGTAACATTTGGTAAGGCTTTAATATTTGGTGACACTTCCTTCGGCTGATATTGGTATGGTACTTCAATGCATTACGGTATACTTTCTGTGCAGGATTTTTCACTTTATTTCTTTAAAGTATTGTGATGCAAGACATTTTTAAGTTTTTAGATCAGTTTTCTCTTGGTTGTTATCATTTTCTTGGCAATTTCCCTTTTTGTAATTTCTCATAAGTTTTCTAAAGGATTCATATCAGGCAAATTTCCAAGCTACGATAATGCTTCAATATTCTTGGACAGTAAATTCGGTAACACAATTGGCTTTATGGCAAGGGGCATAATTGTGCATAAAAATACCATGCTCACCTTCTGGGAACCATTCTTCCAGCTGAGAAAGAAGGTGAGTTCGTAGAACTTCCTTCATTTGGTCCTGTTTCATAGTTCCTTGAACAATGTATAAGTGACCTACACCCTCAGTATTTAAAATAGAGAAACCATGACCTTTAGTAGGTGTTTAACCCTTTTTATTATGCAATCAGAGTGGAATTGTTCTCCAGGGCGCCGTCAGACGAAATTTGTTTTATCAGCTAAAATTTCAAAAGCTAACTCGTCTGAGGAACACACCTGAAATTGAAATAATTTATGGTTTAATTGCAAAACAAAACTTAGAAATCATTGAAACTATTAATAAATATCATGTATTGCTTTATTCCAATCTTCCAAAGTCATGCAACGATGGTCTCGAACCTAGGTGAGGCTTTTTTTTTTTTTCCCATAGCCTCTATAAGCTTTGGCTTGTGAACTGGACGATGGCCTGCCAAGTCCTCTTCTGCCAATCTTTACTGCACAGTTCTTTTGGAAACGACAATATCTGACTCCTGAACAATCTTAAACAGTGTAGCAACACTTTTTTTCTTGTTTCGTAAGCAAATATACCTAAATTATCGGTCTGTTCTGTGCGTATTTATACATTTTCTATCATACTTCCCTGTTGTTTTCGGTTAAAATGACAGGTTTTTGTCTACATTCACTTTTATTTTATTAACAGGAGATTTAGAAACCCCAACATTATCTGTGACTTTCCTCTGCGAATGCTGTGAGGGCTGGAGGAGAGATTTTTATTTCGGATTTTTTTTCTCGGAAAAATGTCGCTTCCTGTGACCATTGTGAAATTTAAAAAAAATAATTGAGTTATAAAAATGTAATAAAAATTAATTTAAAATTGTAATTCAATAATCAAACTTTACCTTTGTTATTAAAGATGTGTCAGAATTTAAAAAAAAATCTCGATTCTAAGGATCCAAAATGAACGTTCAATATTACACGTTGAGAGTACTTTGCAACATAAAACCAAGTGACTATCACAAAAATATTTCTAAGCTCAGTATGTTTTGTTTAAATCACTTAAAATAATGTATAACATAATAAAAAACCATAAAAATGCATTCCTGTAACATAAAACCACGTCTAAGAATTATAAGTGGCATAAAAATACGAAAATGTAAAAAAAAAAAATAAGTGTCCACATTAATTTGGCAACCCACTGTACATGTAGAAAAAAAAATAAAAAATAGATGAGGATATTTTATATAAATGAATGATTTTTCTTTGCAAAAATAAAGTTATTAAAGTTTTAATATTTCCATTTTAATATAGTTTAATTAAAAAAAAAAATGACTCAGTGAGAGATATTACAAAAACTTGTTTAGTTAAAAGTAACTTGATAACAAAGTGTTTATTAATTATTGTCTGTAGTCGTGTAAAATAAAATTACCTAAGCAATTGATCTTCTATAAATAATGTACCTTTACATTAAGGTCAGTTGATATGTACTCTAAGGCAATTTTAATCACAGAATCAACAGTAAAATAAAATGGCCTTTAATTTGTTACAAACTATGCTTTTTTGTAGCTTTTCTTTTGCTTATAAATTCTGTATTTAAAAATAGTCTATATACTATACGTTATATGTTTACATTAGAAACTTCATATGAAATGAATAAATAAAATGCTAGTATAACTAAATAATTATTTCCTATTGTTCTATAAGTGATGCGTCATCTTTATAATGAGAATGCACTTCGTAAAATTAGAGTACAAATAGAAACCGACATTTAATTTTACTTTTAATTTTTTTCAAGAATTATAAACATTTGTTATAATCATTTCAAAATTTAATAACTTTTATGAAAATATTCGTAAAATACATAAACATAATCATTAATTATATTTGGAATGATGAAAATTTTGAACAAACTATTAAAAATTCCGTATTTGAATCATTTAAGATTTTATTCCCTGCATAATATTAAACAATTTCAAAAGAAAATTTCATAAAATTAATAAAACGACATCGTTTATCATTTTAATCTAAATTATAAAATTTTAAATATAAGAAACAGTTGAAAATTTTTGATGCATTTTTTACAAGATAGGGTGATTAGCATGCTCCAGTGATTGAAATAAATAAGTAAGAAATAAATAAGAAAATCATATATTTTACTTACAAGAATTTTGACATTTTATGTCAAAAACTGGAGCATAGGGTGTTAATAAATGGTAAAATGAATAACTAGCAGTGTCAAATACTGGAACATAGGGTGCCAGTTGCTGATAAAATGAAAAACTGGCAGTGTCAAATTTGGAACATTAAAATTGGAACATAAAAATTGGAACATAAAATTTGGAACATAAAAATTCATTAAACAAAAAATAATAATTGTTATCAAATGTATATATTTTAACATATATATGCATCTGAATGTCTTTCATACCCTATGTACTAATTTAAGGTTTCAAAAAATATTTTCTGATGACTAGAACATTAAAAACATCAGAGATTGATCTAAAAGTGTCAACCAATGGTGCGTTTACCCTACTTAATTTAAATTTTGAAATGGTTATTTAAATGGCTGATTTGAAAAACTTATATGTATTTCTTTATTCGTGTGGTATGAGATACTGGTTTTCGTTAAAATCAAATTTTCGAAATATCATACAAAAATATCAGTTAGCGCTTTACCTTACATTAAAATTAATTTTAAAAATAAAGTTAAAATACTATTTTACAAGAAATGAAACATTAAATTTGATATTCTTTGACATAAGTATATCAATTAATGACTTTTTAATTCCTGGATTCATTTAATTAAAGAAATTTATTTTTACTTTTATGTAATAGAACTGAAATATTTTATATTTAAAAACTTTAAATATAACTCGATCTTTTACGAGATGTGTAATCCTTCTTTAAACTATTTTCTGAATAGTACTTCATGCTTTTAAGAAATGCATGTCTGGGATATTTCTAAATAGATTAAAAAGTGCAATTAGTAAGCTCTTCAATCTACCATTCAAATACCTTTGAATTTTCGTTAAAAGGAAATTTCCAATGATGAATATAAATGCTTTAGAATTCATCTCTATTTATTCACTAAGGTTTTTCTTTTTTTTTAAGAATTCTTAATTAAGAAAAAATACTTTAAATTAAAATTTCAAACTTTTTCCCATCTGAGGAATTTTAGATAAATTTAATTAATCACGTAACATTCCCCCCCCCAAAAATTAATATTTAATATCTATAACTTTTCTTAAAAAGTAAATAAATAAATAAAATAACGTTGGCTCATTAGGAAATCTCATGCTACCCATTCATAGAGCTTGATACTGTTAATTACGAGTTAATTAGAAATTTGAGCTTTAAGATTATATCATTGCATATGTAATTCAAAAGCATTGAATATTTCCATTTTTCATTCAGAAATAAATTAATACATAAATCATAAAATAAATTGCAATTAATAATTTAGTTTCTAGCCGTTGACTTATGTTAAAAATGTTATTTTTAATGGGAAAAAAAGCTATTTTAAGTATATTATAACTTTTTTTTTTTTTTTAACCACAAGTGTTTAATTTTGAAAAGTCTAAGATTCGCCTTTTTATTTATTTATTTAATTTTTAAATAACCATAAATTTAAGGTTATCTAATGTTGTCTTGAATATTTATAAATATTACAGATTCAATCAATAATTTTATTCAAAGTAGTTTTGTTTTTCATTTCTAAGTTTTACTTAGTAAAACTCAATCCTTTAATTTGGTTTTACGAAATTCTTGTTTTTAACTCACTTAATGCATAATTTATTTGTAATTTATAATATGATTAATAATATAAATTTATATATATTTACATGAATTTATATATATTTATAATATGAATAATAATTGTTTTGTAATTTATAATATGATTAAAATATTTTTTTTTAAATCCTTAATTTCAAAAGAACATTTTAGAAATTATTATTAGATGTTATAAAATTATATCTATTTATATTTTCTTTTGAAAATCTCTATGTATTTATTCCTTGTTTTTCATTTTCAGTTTGCTACACAGATGTAATGTGACAGAAAAATAATTCTTCATCTAAACGGCTCTCCACGCGGAAAAAATCATTTTACTTAAGTAAGTTAGCTTTTAATAAACAAGTTTTATGCTGATGAAAATAATTTATTTTTATAATTGAAAAAATTTTGTTATATTCTTTCATTGGTAAAGAAACGCATAAAACAAACTTCCCACTCTCTATATTTTATTGCCATTGTAGCAATCAATCTTTAAAATTTGTGATGAACATATTTGATATTTTTTTAAAATTCTATTACATTATATATAGCAGTCACCAGTACACACACTCTCTCAATCTCTAGTCATTTTATTTGTGGAGTTTTGAAATACTTTAAATTTATTTAAATGTGAATTGAAAATTAAGTTTTTAACATTAAATTTTAATTTATTCGGCATGCTTCAAAATTTATTGCGAATATTTATTTAAAATAATAATAATAATAATAATAGATTGAATGAAAAAATAGATAAAAAAAACACTATATAGTATTTAAGCTTACTTCCACAATTTTTAGCATGGATTAAAATAACATAGATGTACAATTTTTTAAAGTTACAGAAAAAAGAATGAACTTACGCTCTTGCATTAAAGAACTTGAAGGATACTGTTCCCAATGTTATTTAATAAAGGAAATATTTTATTCGGTTAATTTAATTTTTAAATATGAGCTGTGTAAAATTTTAGGATATAAATTCCTTCTAAATGTAGAAAATAAAATTTCTGACTGTTTTTTTAATTCTGTGATAATATTTTAAAATATGTATGTACAAACAAAATTAAACAAAATAAAACAATGAATACAATCTTGCCATATTTTACAGTCATTATCTATATTTCAGTCATTTATTAAATTACATAATAAATGAAAATAATGAAAATTTTTTGAGATGCAAAATGTGTGGCAAATGCAAAATATCTCTTTTTGTGAAGTGTATAAGTATTAAGAATATTACAACCAGAATCATTCATTCTTTCTTTGTTTAGAAATGTAAACATTTTGACAAAAGTATCTTTTCGGGATGTATAATATTATGTGTTTTTATAAATAGTCTTTTATCAAATCTCTAACGAGGAAATAATTCCGATAAATCGCCAGTTTCACATTAGAAAAATGTAAAATGCTAAAATTTGAAAAATACTATTGCAGATTACATTACATCATCAAGGATGCTCTGTTACAAAATAGTAATAATAATAATATTAATCTAATAATTTACTAAATCTGTGCAGTTAATACGTATGGCATCTGAAAATCATATCCTTGTTGATTCAAATAGTTTGAGACTGCAGAATCGAAAAAATATATCGAAACAAAAATATACTAAGAAATAATTGATAATGTTTTTTTTTTCCCTAAACTACCCATCTCTATGAAATAAATAAATAAATAAATAAATCTTTATTTATTTATTTGTTTTATTTATTTTATTTATTTACGGATATTTCTCCTAATACATAATATTGAAAAAAGAATTTATATATATACATATATACAATATAAAGAAACCTCTTTAAAACTGTATATATAAATATGCATGAATAATATAGTATTTGAAGGATAGAATTGTTACCAATACCATTAACTGAAAGATTGTAATAAGTTTATATACATATATAAATCGCAAAAATTTACTTAATTTATTTTTTAAAAAATAAATAATTAATAAATAAATAAAAATAAGTTTATATACATATATAAATCGCAAAAATTTACTTAATTTATTTTTTAAAAAATAAATAATTAATTAATGAATAAAAAAAACCCTCTTTAACATTGTTAAGAAATTATCCTAATTTTTTCTTGAAAACCAAACCTAATAAAAAAAGAAAAAAAAAAAAAAAAATTACGCATTTTACGTAGCTTTTTGTAATTTTAAATTAATCATAGATATTATTTTTTATTATTTACAGATGTATTTTTTAACAAAGAATGTGATCATATTAAATACGTGAACACTGTCTATGATTAAATTTACAAGCTATGTCTAAAAATAAATAAATAAAAGTAAAATTGTCTCGGACATTCTGAATAATATGTGTTCTATTTTATTTATATAATAATTAATATTATTATTTTAAAATCTGTAGACAAAAAAGCATTTCTCTAAATTTCCATTAAAAATTTTTAATCTTCTTTACATTTACATTTCCTTTTTTTTTTTTTTTTTTTTTTTTTTCAAAATTCACTGTTTTTTAATATCTTCTATATTCTTTTATTTAATAAAGGAAGCAATCTGCAATTTCCTACATTTACATGTGCTTTATCCGTATCCATTTTCTAATGTTCTAAAACAATAATATTTCAATAAAATAATTTTAAAACATTTTTTAGTACGTTGCATTCTATGTGTATCACTGATATTTCACATCTAGGTTGTAACATACACATTTCACTAATTATAATTTTAAAATTATAGAACATATCAAATTTATACTACATAGAAGTAAAGCGAATTTTACTAAAAAGAAATTTTTTTAAACTCAATTTTGTGTTTTGAAGTGTAGAAAATTTCCAGTGACACTTAACGTATTAAGTAATTTAAACAAAATAGTTATTAAATCCAACATTTGTTTTCAAATGAAGTATAATTTAGCTAATAACAATACTGGTATAATTTATATTAGCTGAATTATTCTTCAGCGTAGTTAGAATTATAATAAAAAATATTTCCATCGTAAATTTTTTTATTGTATTTTTTCTGCTCATCTGAAAACTTCTTTTTTTATACCTTAATAAATAATAATTATATCATGACGATTAAGTTTGATATTTTTTAACTTTTTCCGTTATAACGTTACTCAATATATAAATAATATTTGATATTAGTATGAATTTCAAACTAATATTTATGTTGTTTGGTTTTGCATCGTTAAAACGTTCTAAATGTATAATTTTTTGTTTCTCTCTCTCTCTTTTTCAATATAATAAATTATTATTATTTTATTTATTTATTATTATTATTATTATCATTATTATTTTGAGAAAATAATAATGATAATAATTATTATTGTGCAATATTTTATAAAATTTTGATTATAAATTTTGGGAAATTCAACCAATAGGTCCTGGTATTTGGAGACAGTACAAAAAAGCGGTGAATACGATTTCTCAAAAACTAATGCACAGATCATATGGAAATTTTGGACAATTCTTCAAATTAGAGAGGACAAGTGCTTTAATGCAGGATTTTTTTTTTTTTTTTTTTTTTTTTTGATTGCAACTAATTTTACAAGCTATACATGGAGTAAAATGTGGCAAAAATTATGCTTTTTTGGATACAAATCTGCGAAAAGTTTAAATTTCCTTACTTTTAAAAAACCCATTCTTCAAGAAATGTGCGAAATTTAAATAAAGTTTTGAGAAATCGTATCCACTGCTTTTCTGAAGGGTCTCCGGAAACCAGGGCCATCTATAAACACGTATAAAAATTTTTAAATTACCCATTAAACTTCTATAAATATCTTACAGATATCTATTTGCACGACAAATTTCACTCTTTTTTACATCCATTAGATGTCTGTTACATATCCGATAAATCTCCAAATATCCAATAATTGGACTTATTAGATCTAATAGGTATTGAAAATATCTAAATCTTGTTTTGATTTAACATGTCACATCTATTAGACATCGATAAAGTCACGTCTAAATTTCGTCCACATTTAAACATCTAATAGATATCCAGAAATATTACTGGATATCCAGGACTTTTAATGGATATTCTTTAGATATTTTGTATCTTTCATGGATCATTGGATGTAACTTAGATGTCTAATAGATATCAGTCGCTGTATAAGGGACCCCCCCCGGGCTAAATTTTTCAAAATTTCAAGTGAAAATTTTATGAAATATTGTTTAAATGTTGCTCTTTTATAAACTCAAAGTTCTGACTATCTATCTATCTATCTATCTATCTATCTATCTATCTATATATATATATATATATATATATATATATATATATATATATATATATTAATAATATTTTAAAAACATAGTGAAAGCCGAGCAACAGATACAATATAACTGAAACCACATTATATTAATAATTCTTTAAAACGTAGTAAAAGCCAAGCAACAGACTAGTTAAGACCCCTGAGACCCCATAGACCAATAAGAATAAAATTTCATCAAATTAAAATTACGTGTGAATGCTTTTTGTTAATTATTGAATCAATTAATTTTACTTTTTGACTTTTGAAACAATAAATTTTACTTATTGATTTATTTAATTTAATTTAATTTAATTTAACTTCAAACTCTCTTTCTCTCTCGAGAGAGAGAAAATGTGCTTTTTTTCAGTCTTAGAAACCCATTTAATTTAATTAGCTTGAATATTGCTGAAATGCAAGAAAATAAAAGCAAACTAAAATAGATTATATATATTATATTATTTACACATTTTTTATGTTTAAAATAAAATTATTCTTTATATTCGTGAATACTAATTTTTGCAATAAATCGTTATTTTATTTTATTCTATTTTACTTTATTTTAACAACAGAATGCTTTAATTTGTTTAAATGTTACACATTGTTTTTCTAAGAAATACCAATGTTTCCTCAGTACATCCTATTTGTAAATATTTTTAATAAAAAAAAAAAAAAAAAAGATTCACGCCTTTACTGTTGAACACAAAATTTGAATAATGAAAAGCATAGTCATTCTTGAATTACTGTGTATATCAATTATTGTCAAAAATAGAGTAATGTTAATTGTGAAATAAAGTTTCATAGTTTTGATTAAACTATTAAAATATAGCGTGTATTTTAATTTAAAGAAAATTTATTCATTTATTCGCAAAGTAAATTTATAATACATAAGGACATTTTCGTGAGAAAGTAAACAAAAAGACCCCCTCCCCCTTTTTTTATCTTTTACTTTACTTTAATTTTGCTTAGTAAAAATTACATGAAATATATCAAACTATTAAAAATCAACATTTTAATTTTAAAATAAATTAAATAAGGAAAAAAGTAATGTTAAATTTTTACACATGTCATGTCTGACAGGTTATTAAATATTTTTTTTTAATATTTATTTATTTAAATTTATATATGTGTGTGTGTTTGTGTATATATGTATATATAGTAACTGGATATCGGATGAAAGTCATGTTATAAAAATTACAATCTCTGAACTTCAAGCGTGTCTCAATTTAGAGCAGTCGAATGATAAAGATGAGTCACTGAAAATATGTCTGTTTTTTTAGCATGTCTCTCACAATATAGTTTTACCTTATTAAGTGTAAATTATTTTTCTTAAACTAAAATTTTGTACGGATTATTTATAAAGACAATAAATAAGACATTAAATAATATTTATAAAGTCATTAACTTTTAAAAACATTGTTTCATAAATAATAATAATAAATAAATAAACAAATAAAAATAACGTTATTTACAAAATAATGTTTTTATAGTTTTTATTAAACTATCAAAGTATAGTATCTATTTCCTGATAAGAGGGAAGCAGGCAAAGGGGAAAATGTCCTTGTGTAATCGGCCTTCGTTTACAAAAGAAATTATTTTCCGGGGATGTAGTAAGTAAAAAAAAAAAAAAAAAATAGGGGACTAGTACCTCAGCTAATATTTGGGGGACAAATTTCTGGCGCGTGGTTAACGTCACTTCCTCGTTACCTTGAATTTCTATTTTTTTTTAGGCACCCCTTTTTTCTTCCTAGTTTTGTTTCCTTGTTCAGGTGCCTGAGTGATTCGTGGCATCTGCTCACAAATTTGTCAACAATATTTTTTCGAGTCACGTTTAATTTTTGAAAAGCATAAAAATTGGAATGTTTCGAAAAGATATTTTTCTGCATATGTTATACATAAATAAATCCTATAAATTAAAAATATTTATTTAGGTACATATTTTAATATTTATGTTTAATAAAAAATATATTTGTTTATTTTATAATTTGAATGTATATAAGACATATGAAGAAAAGAAAATATGTGAATATTCAGGAAATAAATTGAAAGAACAATTTCTTTGTGAAATTTTTGAGCATTTTTAAATTTTAAAATGTTTCAATATTTTAAACATTTTTTATTTTCAAATATAACAAAAAATCTCTATGACAATATACTAAGCATTGTATTTATAAATATACTTATAGTGCTTAAGAGGGCTTGTCCCCATTGAAGGTTTCATATAAAAGCTTATATCTCCATTTAATATTTATAAATTGAACTATATTAGGTTTCTTCAATAAATTATATATTTAGGCAACAATTCTTAGGAATTTTGATACAATGTTTAAAGATTTGAAAGTGAATATTCAGGAAATAAATTGAAAGAACAATTACTTTGTGAAATTTTTTAGTATTTTTTAAATTTTAAAATGTTTCAATATTTTAAACATTTTTCATTTTCAAATATAACAAAAAATCTCTATGACAATATAGTAATCATTGTATTTATAAATATACTTGTTTAAGAGGGCTTGGTACTTTTCACTTGGTATCATTGAAGGTTTCATATAAAAGCTTATATCTCCCTTTAATATTTATAAATTGCACTTTATTAGGTTTCTTCAATAAATTATATATTTAGGCAACAAATCTTAGGAATTTTCATACAAAATATATGAGTTATGAAATTGCGTTTTATCAGTTTCCAATTTTTAATAAATTCAGGATCATCAAAATGTTAAAGTTTCTACAGATATTTAGAAAAAGACCTAATATTTCTTAAAGATTTTCAATAAAACCTAATTAAAAAGATTTCGGGAGGGATTTTGAAATTTATTCATTAGTTTTTGAAAAAAAAAAAAAAATTGAAAAGTGCATGTAAAAAATTTCAAAAAAATATGATTTTGTTATATATATATATATATATTTATTTATATTTAAATATTGCAAAATCCACCCGTAATTCTTTTGAAGTAGGTTTTAATATATATATATATATATATATATATATATATATATAAGTCTTTTCGTAAATATATGTAGAAGTTTTATCATTTTGAAGGTCATGAATTCATGAAAGAAAATCTGGAGTGACTCCACTCGACTTTCCGAACATTGAGTAACTAACAGTTTTGTAGATAAAATAAAGAAAGAGGAGTTGCTAAACAAACAAAAAAGAGAAAACCATAATAGAGTGTTTGAGTATTTTTCTCCATATATCACACGAGGTTTTATTTAACGCTACTGAACTTTGAGCCCTTAGATCATAAGGATAAAGAATTTTTCGTTGTGTCCCTGTAAAAATCTATAAATGCTAGATTCACCAAAATGCTTATAGTTAGTGCAACAGTGATTTATAATATTCATACAAATTTTCAGCTCAATTGAATAAGGCGTTTAGATGCTATCGCTTGTCTCATAGGCCATAAAGATAAAGAATTTTTCTTTGTGTCCCTGTAAAAAAACTGTAAGTGCTAGATTCACCAAAATCTATACAGTTGGTTCAAATGTCACCTATAACATGTGTACAAATTCTTTGCTGAGATTAATAAGGCGTTTAGACGCTATCACACTTTTAAAAATTTGGCAAAGAATTTTTCTTTGTGTCCCTGTAAAAAAACTATAAGTGCTAGATTCTCCAAAATCTATACAGATTGAGTATCTGTGACCTATAATATGTGTATAAAGTTTTTGCTCAATTGAATAAGGCGTTTAGATGCTTCGCAGTTAGATGCTTCGGCGTTTAGATCGCACTTTTAAGATTTTGGTCCCTTGGCCATAATGATAACGAATTTTTCTTTGTGTCCCTGTAAAAAAACTATAAGTGCTAGATTCACCAAAATCTATAGGGTTCGTACTATGGTGACTTGCAATATACGTACCAACTTTCAGCTTATTCGAACAAAGCATTTAGACGCTAGCGTGTTCACTCACAGACATACATACACACATACATACACACACATACACACATACATACATACACACACACTTACATACATCATCGTAAAAATAGTGAAAACGGACTCGTTGGACCTCGAAACGTATAGAAACATCAAAATCTCGAATTCGGATTTTTGACATGATTACAATACTTTCCTCACTATAGTGTTCGGAAAGTAAAAATCAAACTGGAAAAACGCAATTAAAAGGTTTCAGAAATGTGAAAAATATATCAAAAACCATATGAATTTTCCTGAATATGTATTTTATTGAGAGGGGTGGAGAAAAACTGATGTATTTGAATTCATAAATATTAAATGAAAATATAAGATTTTATACGAGACCTACAAATCAAAGGATCCAAGTCCCCTTAATATTAAATTCGATAAATTTAACTATGTGTATGATGACTTTAATTTCTTCAGATCTTTATACATACGAGTTTTCTCTGTCTAACTTTATTTTCCAAACTTTGTGTTCAAAATAACACAAATCTTCTTTTTTTTTTTTTTTTTTTTTTTTTTTTTTTATGAATAAATTAAAAATATTACTTTTATCAACTTTTCATTAAAAAAATAATTGATATTTCGAATATTTCTTTTCTTCCTTTTTCTTTTTCTTTCTTTCTTTCTTTTTTTTTTTTTTTCCTCCCAAGATGTACTTGCGCAATAAATTTAGTCTTAGATTTATATTTAGAAAAAATTATTAAATTATTTAGCTGTTACAATTTATTTTAATTATAAAATAAATGTGTAGATACTACTATATAAAAAATAACCCCCCTCCCCCTCGAAAAATTAAAGCATTTCACACCTTTTTTTAAATTACAATGTACCTATCTGTAATATTTTTATCGCATGTAGAAATTTGAATTGTAACTATTTTATATAGCTTAAAAAAAAAAAAAAAAAAAAAAACACTATTTATGTTATTTGTAGAATTATTTCTAGTTATAATTATTTATAGGCATAAATATTAATATTTTGTGCTTTAGGCATAAAATTATAGTATTAATTTCCATCATTAACATAAATTTTTATCGTAAAACCAAAGCATCGTTAAAAAAGTTTTTTTTTTATTTTTTTATTTATTATTTTTTTAATACAATTTGTATCATCTTTTTCAATAAAATTCTTTTGATAAATATACTTCATTGAAACCATATTTCAAAAATAATTATAAAACGTTTTCCTTTTTAAGTAGTGTAATTCAAATTTTTTTATTAATTAATGTAAATATATTTCATAAATTAAACTATCTGAAATATTTTTTTTTTCACAATTGCTTGCAGAATAAAATATTAACATTATTTTGTTTTATCATAAACAAAAATTTATCAACTTTTTTTTTATTAAAATAAGTCTTCTATAGTAAAATTAAAGCAACTTTCAAATAAAATTATCTCTAAATATTTTCATAAATGTATTTTATTGCAGTGGTATCGTTAATGTGTTATACGTCTCCCTTAAAACTTAAAAATTTATTATCGGAAATATATGTTTAGCTATTTAAAAGTTGTGTAATACAAAGATAACGAGAAATGAGCTATTAATAAATAAATATATATATATATATATATATATATATATATATATATGTTTTAAGCATGTACGTAATGTTTTCAAAATATGGTATAAATATATATATACTTTTTCTTTATTATTATTATTCCATTTCAATAAATGTTATAGATGCACAATTAATAGATTTACGAAATAATATGTACCTATTTTGTTGATTTTAAATAAAAATAAATTATATGTGTTTTTTCTTTTTAATACATAGAACGATAATTTTAAATGTATATCAATGAAAAAAATAATAAATGCTAGAGCTAAAAAAATAACATGCTTAATACATTTTACAATAATAGAATTGTTTAATATAAAATGAAAATTTAATTTAATTTGAAAATAATTCTGTAAATGACCAGTGTTGAAAAAATATTCACATTGTAAACTATGTTTTAATATGTGCAAAATCAAATGAAGCCTAAAGTTAGTTTTACGCTTGAAGTTATCATAAATCTAATTGTTATATTTTATAATACAATGAAAGTAAGCATGTTTTGTCATATCAAAGTAATTTGGCATACCCTGTTTTTAAAAATACCAAATTTGTTTTAAATTCACATGAACAATCATTAAATAACTGAAAATAATTTTAGGAAGCGAAACCTTTTTTACTAAACAAAGTACAATTCATAAAGTTGTTGAATTCTTAAAAACGCAAATATTTGTCAACAAAACGTTTCGTAATGTACTAAAGCAAGGTTTTTTTTTTTTTTTTTTTCCCCAAAAATAAGGAAACAATTAAATACTTTTTAGTCATACCTTATTGAATGCAGCATTTAAATTAATCAAATAATTCATTCAATTATTTTGTAAAATGTATTTTAAATCTATCCTAAAATAAGAATTTCTTACTATAATAAACTTATTATCATTTAAACATGTTGTGTGATTTACAAAGTAATAATTTTAATAGTGTATATTTGAATGCGCGTATTTTTCTTTATTACTGTCACGAGCTTTATATATATTTATCTAGCTATCATATAAATTACAAAATTATCTAAAATAAATTAATTCATTAAATGTTTATTAAAAATAATAAATATCTCGTGGTTCTAACACATTAAATTCTTTAACAGAATGAAAATCAACTGTCTATGGTTGTATTGTTTGTTTCATTGTTGGGTTATAGTTAGTATAAATGCCTTATAGTTAAAATGTTAAATACTAAGGAACGAAATTTTAAAATTATATTATTATATCATAATAATTGCATACTTTTACAATTATAATTAACTTATAATTAAATCTGGATACGAATCAGTTAAAGGTATTATTTTAATGTACGCATTCGTAGTTATACGTTATGAAAACAATTACATTTTAAGTCCACACTTTATTAGTTTTTCAAATAAAAAATTCTTCAAAATAAAAATTATGAAATACCCGAAATTTTGGATTTCTTTTCCATATATTTATTTTTTATGAGCAATTATAATTATACTCTAAACATAGTGGTATGCTTCAGATACTTTGTAATCAGAAACAAAGAATGATAAACAGCACACAATCCCAGAATAATATTTAAGCAATATTTTACAACAATTTGTTTATATTACTTCCTAAAACTTCCTCACGGCTTCTTACAAAAATTTCATTTAAGATTTTTCTTAAAAAATTTCTTTAAGATTTATTACAGATATATGTCCTTTTTAAAAATTACTAATGGTGTATTAGTACAATCATAAACTAAAATTCACTTTGTAAAATCAAATTTAGAACTATTCTACATATTGTTAAAAAAGTAAAGCAATAGTGGTTTTACATTACGAAAATATTAACTAATTTTAACAGCCGTCTGTAAAAATTTGGAAAATGGACAATTAAAAAGTGCTCATTTTACACCATTAAATTTAAATTATGAAATTTACACAAAATTGATAATTTCCTTAAATTCATTAAACGCATGTTTAATATTCAGATATATTTTTAGTACATAAAATAATGACGGAATTTTCATTTTTTAATTATTTTTTAAAATGTGTTCATTTGTAAACTGTTAATGTTCAAAAAACTAAAAGTACTTTTCAAAATGATAACAGTATGTTATGTTTGTATGTTATGTTGCAATTTGTAAAGTATGATTAAATATTTAGAAATAACTAAAAATATTTTTGTAAATTAAAATATGACCTTGTTTTAGTTTATATATTTCTCTTTGCGTTTTCAATTTGAAAATATTTTCTTAACTTTGATGCACACTTTTTAATTCGCGCATTACCATGTATACAACAAAACAACAATATTGTACTTCCCCGCAAACTTCCCTTACCTAACGCAACAGCACACAAGAAACTCTTACTACCGCGAAAAAAAAAAAAAAAAAAAAAAAAAAACACCGCGCAAATCTCGCTAAGCCTACTTCGTGTTCCACCCTCGCTTTTTCACGCGGCTGTTCTATAAGGAGTTCTGCCGCATCCCGGACGTCCGTACCTCACGCGGGATTTTTTTTATTGACGTGGATCATGCTTCAACAGAACAATAGATGGCGGTGCTCATCCATCCCGAGGTGGACGCATCCCCCGTTATCGTCTGCTGCTGCTGTTCCTCGGATCATTTGGCGACTGAAGCTCAGTGTTCGCCTAGACGTCGAACGCCGCGCATTCTTCTGTAGATATGTGATGTGTATAAAGACTGAACTATTGGACTTGTGAGATCTTAGCACTTAAATATCAGTGGCGCTTGCCCCGGTGGAATTTTTGCACCCTCTCCTTCGCCCCTGCGTGGGATATGTGTGTGGACAGCAGACACTGGACCGCCGGTAGGAATACTCAATGTTTACTTCTGTGTTTACGTGTGAGATGTCGTGATATGTACCTAAGGTTAAGCCTAATCGTTTTTACGCACCGATAATTTTTGGACTTGTAAATCATACGGGGTTTTTAAACTTCAGATGATGGTTACCGGGCGTCTAGTTCTTGTTTTGTTATTACAAGCTCTGTGGGGGGTAGGGAGGAACAGGGTTGCTATACTTCGCCACGCGCCTTCAGCTTCAGGAAACGTCGCACGGACATGTAGTGTGGATTTTTTTATTGAATGGATTTTATTATTTCCGTTTGCACTGGACATGAAGATTTTTTGTAATCGTGAATGGATTTTATAAAATATACATAAATTTTGGACGATACATTACATTTTTTCTTCAATTTATTTTCATAAAGAACTCATCTAAATCATTATTAAATTATTTAGAATTAAAGAAGATTTGTTAATGAGAAATATAATTAACTAATTATGAAATTAATATATTTTTACGCACACACACACACACACACATATATAACTTACTGATTTTTCAAAAATGCAAACATAAAAAAATGCAATTTATAAACAAATAATTTTCTAAATTATACAAAATTAAAATAAAGATGTGTTGGACACTTCTAACTGGCCTTTGCAGATGTAATAAATTTAAAATGGCGCCTTTATTTATTTGTTTATTTAGAGAAACAATGTTTTTATTTTTTAAATATTTAATCACAATCTACATAACTTAAATATTTGCATTTAGATTACCATTTTTATTGCAATTTAAATCATTATCTATGCAATTCTATTCAGTAAGAAAAATATATTACTTTCTCTCTCACTCTTTTTTTTTTTCCCCCTCTGCGGTGTAAAATCGCAAGAATTACACTGTGACGTTACGATATGAAAATATCTAATCTTAATAAGGACATATAACGCTCGTGCATTCATAAACGTTTGTTTTAAAAGATTTTGTGATCCCGAAAAGAATTGTGACATTTATTTTTTCTACTATCGTAAGTTCTTTTAATTTATGTTTTAAAGATTTTTTTAATTAGTATTATTTATATTAGAGAAAAATTTTATTGTCATATTTTTATGAACTTACACGAATTATTTTAATATTATTATTTCTAAATATAAGTATATTTTGCTATTGACACAAGGTTTTATTAACATGTCCTTAAATTAAATTAAAAACAAAAACAATTAAGTGTAATTAAGCAGTGTAAATGTAAAAAAAAAATAGTAGTTCATATTTATTTACATTTTACATTTAAAATTTTCCTTACCACGTGTGTAACAGTTTCAACAATTGGCATTTTTTGAAATAATACTTATCAAACTTATAAATTTGATATTCTTTCTCAAAAGATTTCCTACATCTATTTTCCTTGCAACAAATCATATTTTTTCAAAAACTTCAGCGTAGAGAAATAAGTTATTATAATCATTAATACAAGTTCATGTAACATATTAATCTATATGATTATAGTTCGTTTATTTTTATTTTTTAGAGATTTATTTTCCAATGAAAATTAAAGAAAAATTTTAAGGAGATATAAACAAGAATTTATTATATATATATTTTCTTACGATCTTTTAACTTTCTTTTTACTAATAATTTAGTTTTTAAAAATTGTAACCAAACATTGTGAGTGTAAGTATAAAGGCATTTTTATGTAAAAATACCGAAGATATTATTTTATATTAAACAAATGTCTAAAAAATTGTATGTGTGCCTAAAAATACAATAATTACATCATAGGTATGAATATCCAAAATTTGAATTTATTTTCCTTTCCGAAGAATAAATAAACAGTGTATTTTATATTAGTATATATAATTATAATTACGTTTTATTTGGGCTCACAGAAAAGCGATAAAACATTAAAAACAACTTTCTGTGCGACTGTCGGCCATTTTTTTTTTCTTCTCCTCTATGTGTGAATACATTTAGATACAGTGAAAAACTTCTGCTGGTATGAAACAGTTCCTGTAAAAGGACATTTATTTTTACAGATATTGGGTCAGATTCATATTTGATCCGCATTCACTTTACTTTTTTTTTTTTTTTTAAATATCTAATCAATAGTTGAAATATTGACTTTTATTAAATTATCAAAATTCAACTTTTTGCGCATTTTGTTTTTCAATTAAAAAATCTACTAAAACCCTTTATTTAAAAAAAAAAAAAAAAAAAGCATTATTATTATTATTATAGATTACTATCGCTATTTTGAATTTTATTAATGAAATGTCTTATTGCTTGCATTACAATATTATTTTTATTTATTTTCTTTTTTATAATATAAAGCTAATATAAAATAAGTTGTTTAAAAACTTTTTTAACGTATATATTTTATGATTTTATTTTTTTCTTTTAATAAAATTAATATTTTAAATTGTTCACTATAAACATAAGAAGGTTGAAGAACGTAGCAACTGCATATCCCTATTTATTATCACAAACGTTTTAATAGTATATACAGATTTTTATATTCAAATTTTAATATTTATAAATTTCGGAACAAAAATTTACTTGGAATAAATATTTGAAAGCATCACATTGAAATCTTTTTGTAGTTTTATTAATCTAAAATTTTGCAATAAATAATAATAAATAAATAAATTTACAAGGAAATATTACATTTGGTAAGTTTTTTTTTTTCTGGTTTTTAAAAAATCATATATTTTAATTTAAGTTTTTATTGCAGTCTTAATTAAAATATTTTGGATTTAGATTCTCTATAAAAAGAAATGTTCACACTAACTGGCAAAAATAATTTTAAGCTGAAATTTTGCTTGCTTTATAATATTTTATAACATTTTATTTATTTCTCTCTTTCTCTCTCTTTTATTATTATTATTATTATTTTTTTTTTAATTCTTTTTTTTACTTTAATACTTCGATTTATTTACTTTAATTAGCATCCTTTAGAAGAACATCACATCTATACATCTATTTATTATCACAAACTTTGTAAGACACTAATCTAAAATTTCGCCATAAGGATAATTTATTCATGTAAAAGCAATAAATAAAGAAAATGTGTGTGAAAAGTACATTTATTTTTTTTCTGATTCATAAAATTCATTAAAAATCATATTTTAATTTGAGATTTTATCGCAGTCTCATTTACAAGATTTAGATCTCTATAAAACGACATGTTTACACCAGCTAAGAAAAAAAATAATTTCTGTTTGAAATTTTATCCATTTCACTGTTTATTTATATTTATTTTATATTTATTTATTTTGTTCGTAATGTTTTTTAGTAAAATTTGAATATTTCGATTTGTTTTGTAAAAGTATCGTCAAGTGAACGTCACATCCATAAATTTAATGTTATACGATGTTTATAATAATAAATAATGTAAAATTTTGTCATAAACAATAACAAAATGAAATGAAAGTAGTTAATAAATACACAAATAAGTAAAATTCCATGCAAAAATTATATTTTATAACAAAATTTTTAACTCTAAAAACGTACATGTTTCAATTTATATATATATTTAAAAATAAATAAATAAAGTAAAAAATGCGTACATTTTAATTTATAATTTTAGAGCATTATCATTCAAAGGATTTTGGATTAAATCTCTATAATAACAGATATTCAAATTATCCAATAAAAATATTTTTATTTGAAAATTGTACTTGTTTTAACAATATTTTCTATTTTATTTCTCGTGTTGATTTTAATATAAATTTTTAGTACATTGTTTTTTTTTTTTTCTTTTGTTCACTATGAAGATAAGAAGTTTAAGAACGTGCAAATTCTATTTAGATTTTAATAAATGTTATTCTGCAAGGGGAAAAAATCGATATTTTTATTAGAATATATCTGTGCTGATAAGTATAAAAGGTTTAAGTCCAAAAATGTCGATTTTGAGTTAAGTACATAGTCAGACTCAGAAAAAAATTCTCTCTCGATTGGTATAAAGGATTTAAATCCATGTCATTTAGTCTTCGAGAAAATCCATTGGTAAAAAAAAGATTCAAATCAGAAATTTAGCATTAATCTTTGGTATAAAATATTTAATTCGATTTTTCCCTTTATTAAATGATGATTGACAATCACTGAATGGTATAAAGCGTATAAACCAACATAATCCCTTTTTCCTAATCGATTCTGCTCATTAGTTTTTAGTTAGTTTAACTTTATTTTTCGTCTCCTGAAAAATCAAGAATATGGACTTAAATCCTTTATACTTATCAGTACAGATATATATTATTACGTTGGAAGCGTCTTTTTGAAATCTATTTTATAACCTTCTTCAACTTAAATTTTTAGTATAACAGAATGTCAATAATAATTAAATTAAATTAATTAAACATAAAAATTATATTTGATGGAGGGAGTCAGGAGACTTATCAAAATACATTTAAAATTATACAGTCAAGTTTGTAGTTTTAATACATTACTGTTCAGAATATATAAAAACAAACTCTTTGACGGAAATAATTGCAATTTGAAATTCTGTTTATCTCACAAAATTTTATAAATTGATTTTTGTTTTAATATTTCTTAATTTATTTTTCTAATTACAAGTTTATAGATGTTGACATTATTGCATTTTCTTCATTTAAAGATTGTTAAAATTCATTAAAATAATATTATTATTAATTTATTTAAATTTATTTTTCATTCTCATCCCTCCCTCTCCCCCGATACACACATACTTCTAAAAATAATTTTTATATCAAAGTCTGTAAATTTTTTAATTTCTGGCATTTGTATTTTTTCTTTTTAATTCTTACTTTTTTTTTTTTTAAGAAGCTTATATAACTTTATTTTATTGCTCTTCCAAGGTAAAATATTAAATCTGCAAATATATATATATATATATATACTATGTACAATATATACCTGTGATATGAGAAAAAAATATCACACGTGGCAGTGATATTTGCTTCTTATATTTTCGCTTTTATTTATTTGATTCATAAATGTTTAAAAAATATTTGATAACCGCAGACATGTACATATTCCCGTCTCAGCAGAAAAAGCATTTTATTGATCGCGTCAGAATTAAGAATTCAGCTGAAATAAAATTACATTTTAGTAAAAAATAAAGACTTATATACTGTTTATAAATAAGGAAATCTTAACAAAATATAATATAAGTTATAAATTGAATTTCATCGGTTTCTTTGCAGTACTTATTTCTTGATAAATATGTGCATTAAGAATGTGTATTTTTAAAGAAATTGCTATATCATAAAACATATCAAAATTTCTAAATTTAAACTATGCTTTGTTTCGGACTATGTTTTAAGTATTGAATAACTTAATAGTATAAATAGCATTTTAAAATAGCTTTATTATTTAAAACTTTAATAGCTTATAATGTTAATATTGTAAATTATCTTTGCTTATATCATAATTATAAACATCCATTAGTTTAATTAACATAATGGCAAGTGTAACCTTACCATTGAATAAATTATTTGATCGTTGTTATATTTAAATATTTTACAAAAACAATTCTTGAACTGTTAACTAATTGTACTGATTATATTATGTATTATTTGGTACATTTTTAAAGCACTTAAGCCTTTAAGACAATTATATATATATATTATAAAATATAATATTTATAATATATATGAAGTATAACATTATATATAAAAATGATAAACCACAATAAGAACAAATACATTATACAAAAGAAATACAAAAGGATCTTTTTTTTTCCTTATTTTCTTTTCTCTTCTTTTTTATTTTAGATATCATATTTGCTGTAACTAATAAAACTAACAAAATGAAATATTTCCTACTCAGATATGATCATATCTGTTTCCTTCAAGAGACAATTTATAAACATTGTAATAACTTCACTAATTTTTTTCTCTAAATTTCCACAATGCAATTTCCGGTTCTGAAACAATAAGTTAAGGAAAATTCGACAAAGAATTCAACAATTTTATGACTTTAGAAGGCATTTATCGCGCATCATTATTTTGTAATGATATTTAATTACACTCATTTTCTGTTTTTGGCTTTTATGCTTTCATTTAACTTATTAAATTGTAATTTAACTCGTCGTATATATTGACATATTTGCATATCTTTTCTTTTTTTGAGAAATATTTATATATTCATAAATATTTTTTCTAATGTTAAATTGTATGAATATACCCATATTTCTTTAGAATTAATAGAAAATTATTAACATTCATTGCATTATTCACCTTCAGACAATAATTTTTATCAATGAAATCTGCGTTAGGATCTTTTCAATCGGAATATATCTATATTATTTGAAAAGAGGAGACAGGTGTTTCATGACATAATATTTTAAATTACTAAAGTTACAAAATACTATCATATGATCAAAGATGGCGATGACAATGTTCATAAAATTATACAATTTTTCCATCTTGTAAACGAACTTTTGTGTTGGCATTGTTAGCTTTTAATTTAAATCTTCCTTAAAATTCCTGCTACTCAGGGTTTTAAAAAACCCATTTTTTTATTATTATTATTATTATTTAAAGCCCAAACCGGGTGGGTTTTAATATGTTTTTTATATTAAACGTAGAGTAACACTATTAGGTTTGAATTTTAAGTTTATTTCAAAAGACAGCAGTTTTAGACTAAAAGAAAACTTATTACAAAATAATAGTAATTAAATTAATTAAAAATTAAATGACATTCATATTCTTAACATTTGGTTTGGCCTAAACGGTTAAATGAATTTTTATTTCATTCTGTTCGGTATTTTATCACAATTTTAAATTTAATTAATTTTTTATTATTAAGTTATTTTGCGTAAAATTAAAACTAGTAACAAAAGAAAAACATTTTAACCCTTCCACACTGTTAAAAATGGTTTCTTAAAAATGAGCTAAATTGTCTCAAAATAGCTCCGAAACAATATATACTTAAATTTGAGAACCCATGTACGCATTTTTTGAGTATATTGACATGCTCAAAAATGGGGTTGACCAATAGGAATCCCACTATCCCCATGTTTCACACGCCAATATACTCAAAAATGAGTACATGGGCTTTCAAATTTAAGTATATACTGTTCCGGAGCTATTTTGAGACAATTTAGCTCATTTTTAAGAAACCGTTTCTAATAGTGCATGTACGATTTTCATATTACAAATAATTATGGATGTTTGCGTGGTTTAAAAAAAAAATTATATATATATAGTATGCAAAAGTTTTTTAAATTTTTGTTAATTTTGATACTGATATATTTTATTCATATTTGAAAACGTATTTAATAAAGGAATACAAAAGAAAATTATCACTGCTTACTTTTTACACTTACATGTCAGGAGTCAATCCAGTTTTTAAGTTTTGGGGCTCTTTTTTTTTTTTTTTTTTTTTGAAAAAATGAAATATTTTTGTGAAATTTTTATTTATTTTTGTGGGAAAAAAAAAAAAAAAAACATGTAACACCTTCCATTTTATTAGTCGTTCTATATAAATATTTATTATCAAGTTAATAGTGTTTCATATATCCATGTTATTGGTAAACATTAAAAATAATTCAGGAGACATGGAAAAATTTTGTAAAAAGATCATTTTTATAAAACTAAATCTTCTAAAAAGGCTGTTTTAATGAATTTCAAGTTTTCGAGGGGCGACAACCTCCCCCCCCCCCTTTTTTTTTTTTTTTTTTTTGCCTGTGTTGAACCTTACAGGGACAATATATTATACTTGTTAGTTATGTTTGATATTTATCGTTAAATCCTTAGAGTTTTAAACAAAGTATTATTATTATTATTATTTTACATCATGAATTAAAAATACAAAAATGGCTTACAATTTTGTTCAGTTTTTCTCCTCTTTCTTTCTTTCTTCCTTTCTTTCTTTCTTTTTTTTTTTTTTTTTTTTTTTAACTTTCGTTCAAAAGAGATATTGTAGAAAGATGGTTGAAATAAAAGGAAATTTTCTAACAAAGTTGAAAAATAATTACATAATTTCAAACTGGCATACATATCACTAATATCATATAGTATGTTATGTAGAAAAATACATGTTAATTGTATGTATAATATAATTATTATACACATAATTATAATTACATATATAATAATGTCAAATAAGAAAATATAAGTAAAGAAATATAAGTAAAGAAATAATTATTTTTAAAAAAGTAAAAAATATTATATTAAAAAAAAATAATAATAAAATAAAATCCGCTTGAAAGTGGGTTTTATTGTTTTTTTTTTTTTTTTTTTTTTTTTTTAAGTGGGTAAACCCAGAAAAACTGGCTCGGGTTTTTTGGGGGGTTTGGGGGCGGGTCCGAAACCCTGCTGCTACTGCTTCGCAAATATTAGACAAATACAGATAACTGATATTTTAAAAATGCACAAATTTTGCTATTCGTACATTATACAATATTTTTTCAATACAACATTTGTTTACAAATAATATATATATATATATGTATATATATCAATGTTTGAAAGGGTTTTCAATATGCATATATACACAGTGAGAGAGAGTTTTGTTTCTTGAAATACTTTTTATATTTTATTCAAAAATATTTTATAAACTATCAGTTTATTTTAGCCATGCTTAATAAAAATTTTAAATGGGTTTCAGATAAAAACAATTGGGTCACTTTTGTTTGCTGTTAACTTAATTATTATGCAAAATGCTTACATATCAGAAATTGTTTTAAAGTACATTAAATAGACTTGTAAGTGAAATAAACAGAACATGAAATTCCTAACATATTTGTCAGAAATTTAGTATTTTATAACATCGAAAAGGCCTTTATGCAAACATGACAATTATGAAAAGACATATCAATCCTGTTCATTTTTCCTGTTATAATCGTCTTGGGAGAATAAATATAGAATACCATGTTAACTTTTTAGAGATATATTATTACTACTTCTGGCATACTTAAATTTCAAAATTTTAATTTGAATGAGGAAGGAGGAAAAAATCAGAATTTGTACGCATTAATTCAAAGTCTTTAATCACTTTTTCAGTGGTAATCTAAAAGCAAATAAAGAACGATTTTTATATTTTACAACGCAATTTTTAAAATACTTAGTTACTTAAAAGATATTTAAGACTAGAGTTATAAAGATAATTTTTATGTCTACAAGCTGAACAGAAAAAAAATTCTTGAAATTTGAGCAAGCTAGAAATAGGAGTATCGATTTCCCTATAGATCAGTCTTCCCAAACTGTAGGGAGTGCTTTATTTAATAAACTTCACTAATTTTGAAGACTAATGTTTGATATATGCGATAGCCGATTAGACACACATACCATTAGACAAACATTACAATAAAAATATTAGTGGTGGAAATTGAATGGAAAAGTCTGTGGTATAAATCTACATGGAATATGGAATTTCACAATTCCAAAGCACTTTTAATGTTTTCAACTTGTTATTCAGAATACCCCCCCCCCCCCGAGAAATAAATTAAACAATAATAATAATAATAATAATAATAAACAAAAGTATGAGAATTCATTTTTTTATTCCACATCGTTTTCTTAATTTTAATTCTTTAAATTAATGTATTTCGAAATTATATTAAAAATAATAATAATAATAATAGAAATTGCAAAACGGGTTTTAGTTTAGATATAAAGTGAAAAAAACTATAAATTTAAAAAAAAAAAAAAAAAAAAAAAAAAAAAATCAGTAGCAATACAGATTACAATTAATGCTCTAATTTTATATTACATTTTTAACTTTGAATACAGGTTACATTTATATATATTTAATAATTTTATTTTAAAGTTATTGGCGATATCAAAGCTTTTAGTTATATAATCAAGTGATATGTATTGTATTCATAGCCTATAACTATACAACGATTTCTATGAATATGTCATTCATAGAAATTGTTTTTCTATTTATTTATGGTGTTCTCCAAAGATTTCCAGAAAGTTTTAATTCAAACTGTGTTAATCAAATATATTATTTGTAAAAAGTAAAAATTATTTTAAAATGTGAAAAAAAAAAAAAAAAAAAAAATGAAAAATTTTGTGTTCTATAAACGCCATTGTCAATTATTCGTTATAATTAATTTTATTAAATTTTAATTTCGAAATATTAAATACTTTAAAGAAATAAAACAAATTTTGTTTAAATTATATTTATTAAATTTATATTTTCCTGTACGAATTATTATCATTATTTTATTTATTTATTTAATTTTCATCTCTTATGAATGTAGATGATTTTAATCTCAAAGATGTATTACATTAAATGTCCACCGTAACTAAATTTTTACCGTGCAGATGACATCCTTCCCGTTCTCGGGGAAAACTGCAATATAGCAACGCCACCCATTGGCGGATGTGTACCCAATTTAATCAGCATAATGTCTCATAATCGCTTTTTATATATCATGTTTTGTTCGATTATACGCAGTAGAACCTAGGATATATAATCTTCTTTTAAATTGGCGAAATCGCTATATAGTAGCGTCACCTGTTGAGCGATTGTCACCAAAAATTGATAGGCTCTAATTTATGTCAAGATGCATCTGCATTTAAATTTACATGAAATTCTGTGCTGTAATTCCTGAGGTATAGTCGCCAAAAAATTTTTGTCACACAGACAAGCATTTTCTAAAATTTGTCAAATCGTGTTTTGAGCAAAACGTGTAAATCCATCTAAAACCGGAATCCAAAAATTTTTATGAATCCAATACTTCATTCTATTGAGTATAGAAGAAAGTAAAAATATGCATATATACCTAGCCAGTTTTCTTGTCCCTAAATATATGTAAAAATTCGAGCGCATTGCTCTAAATTCTTTAATGCAACAATACACTTTCAAAACGTCAAAATTGGGCTAAGAATTCGATATTTTAATTTTACTAAAATATAAAACTCAATAATACTAGTAATTTGTGTCAATTTTGTTTTCTTTTTTAATTCCTGCCATTCTATGCCGAGGCATTTATAATTATAAACAAACGTTGAATCTGGAGTAAAATAAAAACTTTAAACTTCAGTTTCACGAAACTCATTTTTATGAACTAGCGTCAAGTTTGAAATGTTCTAGGTGTCTTAATTTTAGTTGAATCTTCCTAAAATTTAGTAAACTTTTTCTTTACATATGTTTGCATAAAACTGGGTAATAATTTTTTTACAATGCTTTTTTAAAGTTAAAAAACTTTTTAATTTCTTGTGATTAATGTATCCAGGACCGTTTGTGATACATTTTCATAATTTTCTAGAGTTATTTTTTGTTATGGATATCAGTTATTTTTCTTTTTAATAAGTTATTTTTTCTTTTAATCAGATAAACATAAATCAGTTATTTATAAATAAAATTTAATTGGATGAAACATTTTAAGTATTTGCAGCCCTAAAAATTTAATATTCAATTTAAATTTAGCTAATTAAATTCTGGTTTCTTGCAAAACCGGCCTCCTTCAAAATAAGTTTCAAAGGTGGTTAAATCCAGAATAAAAATTTGAATAATACCCTCCCCTCCCGTGCCCCTGCCACCTTGTTTCAATTTTTCAAATATACTGCCCTAACGATCATAAAACTAAAAAGTTTTGTTTTCTATCTTATTTTCTACAAGTGTGGCAAAAAATTAGCTTTTTCTAAAAAATTTTATTCTTTGGAGATGACCGGTTAATCAACTAAACAGCACATCAGTGTTGGGCGTAATTGATTAAAAAGTAATTGAATTACAATTAAATTACAATTATAATTATTTTACACTCAATCGATTAACAAGTAACTGATTACAAATAAATTGAATTATTACAAATTAATTGAACAAGTAATTCAATTTATTTCCAATCAATTACTTGTTAATTGATTGACAGTAAAATAATTATAATTTAGTTGTTATTCAATTGTAATTCAATTACTTTTTAATCAATTATGCCCAACACTGCAGCACATATAAAGTAACATAACTAACATAAACTTTTACATTTAAAAATTTTTTTGTCTGATTATTATGTTAAAATAAATACTTCGTAACTTTTTATTAAAAACCTTTTATTAACATTTGTTTAATTTTTATTAAAAATGTTAACAAAAATTAATATAATCGTGATATACTTATCAAAATATACCACCTCTATGATTAAGGCAAATTTTGAATGTCAATGAGAATTCAAATTCCCAATAATAATTTAAACTTAATCAATTTATTTATATGGAAAGATTCTTAAACAATTTCTGTAGTAGGGTGTGAGTCTCTCCACATAGTTTGCTCTGTCAATGTTGCTGTTGCAAAAGTTTCTCTTCCCACGTATTTATACGGAAAGAAATTTGACAAGAACTCTTTTTACATAAGCTGTCAATTAACATCTCTACAAAGTTTTCAACTCACAGCAAGAGGTCTGACAAATTTTACATTGTGAAAGATAGAATCGCTAATCAAAAGAGCTTTCATTATTAATTTTTGAGTGATAGATCCTCATAGGGGAAAAATAACTCATTAAAAAGTGGATTATAGGTTTAAAAGTTTCTTCTGTCAAGTTTTAATAGTGTAGCTATTTCTCTGGTACAAATCTCATTTCAGAGTATTAGAAAGGAGTTAAAACAAAAATATCGGTCATGAAATTATTTGTTTCATCTGAGTGATTTCTTAGTTCCTCTCCTTCAGTTTTCTTTTCTTTTATTGGATTTCTTTTCTTTCTTTTTTCATGCGAAATTATATTCACACAAACCAGAGGAAAGTTTGTTTCAACCTTTAGAAAAGCAAATGTTTGATTTAAAAAAGGGATGGAGGAGTATATTTTTTAATAAGCAAGAAAGAGAGAAAACTATGCATATATATATATATATATATATATATATATATATATATATATAATGCTTTAGTTATAATACATATTTGGAAAAAAAAAAGTCATTGTGTTTGTTTCTATTATGCATCATTGTGCATATTATAGCGACAACCACTATTTTTGATTTTACACTGGATGTGCCTTGAGAGAATAGTAGACTTTAAATTTTATTACATTGTTTCTCTTTATTTAACTTTATGTATCACATAAAGTTTCTCTGTATTTAACAGGGGAAAAAATTAAATAAAACATTATATTAACAAATAGAAATATTTTTTAATAACTGGGGAAAAAAAAAACAAAAAAAAAAAAAAACATATAATATTGAGAACTGTAAATCATTATACAATGTTGCATACAGGAGATACAACATTAATGCCAATTTCATTCAAAAATATAGAATTGTACATCAGGATAAAATTTAGCATACAGGAGACACATTAGTAAGGTCAATTATATTTAAAAAAAAAAAAAAAAAAAAAAAAAAAAAATTAGATAAATAAAACCATGATTGGTAATTAAAGATAAATAAAATATTATTAATAAAACCCACTCACGCATGCCAATAGAGAATGGTTTTTTTCCAGTGAAATAATGTAGCGGCAATTATAACCACCTAATAACTTTTTAAAAACTAGTATGTTGTGGCCATCACAAAACCTTCTTCTATATTTCCATATAAAAGTTCACTCAGTACAAATAATCTATTAAAAAATCAAATTATTATTTTTTAAAATTATTTTGCATGATGAATGAAGATTTTCATTTTTTCTCTTAGGGGTATAAACTAAATGCCCTGCACGTTTTTTTTTTTTTTTTTTTTTTTTTTTAGTCAGCTATTAAAATAATTCTTATAGGGCCCATTCATAAGAAATTTTTCTCTATACTGTCACGTTAAAAATTTAGAAGAAACGAAATGGTAACACCACTTGTTGAACGATTTTCAACAAGTTGATAGGCAAAAGTTGATTGACACTAGTTCATGTCAAAGTGAAACTACATACCAATTCGTAAAAAAAAAAAAAAAAATTGTGCAGTTGTTCCTGAGATACAATTGCCACAAAATTTTGTCACCCATACCCACAGACATCCCATGTCATGCTCATTGATCTAGCCGGTTGGAGTTTTCTATGGTTTTCTGCGAAACTCGTATAAATACAAGTTAGGATCCCTTAGAAACATCCCCATGAAAGGCACTCCACTTGTAAAACTTGGACCTTAGAGTAATCAGTCGACTTTAAGCTCAACAACCAACCCACCAACCAACCACACCTACAGACTGTCATTTTCGAAAAAATACTCAGATGTGTTCTGTACCTCTCAAAACGTGTAAATCCGTCGAAAATGTTTACGAAAGCAATACTCTCTTCAATTGCATATAGAAAAAAGAAAAAAAGAAAGAAAGGAAAATAAAATCTTGTACTTTCTATTTAGAGTACGTACCACCTAAATCACCTAAATTTATTACAACTGTTTACTTTTAAAATACTGGTGATAAAATGTATAAATTATAACAGACGTAGAGCCAAACATCGACCGGGCAAAATGTTAAGTAATGAGCCTCTTAATATTCTGTAAGACGGTTAAAATTGTTCAAGTCAGGGACATATAGAGAATGGGAATATCCACTAATAATAATTTAATAACAAGTTAATTTAGTCTTCCTTTTGGAATTACATATAATAACCATTATTAATACAATTATTTTTCAATTTGAAAAGATGATCCAATACTCGGTGTACTCAAAAATTCTGTGTTAGTAATTATGTACTTTGGAATTCCCTTAATATGGGTCATTAGTCAATTACTCATTGAGGTATATCAGGCTAAAAACTAATGATAATATCTTGAATTGTATGCATGTGTATCTTCACAGGCAGGCGTTTTAAATTCCGTCCAAGTAGTAATAATATATTTAAAAATGCTATTACGAAAGAACAAAGCAACTACAATATGTTAATTATATACCTATTTCTTCAATCAGTTCTAAATTATCTTAATGAAACGCTGTATATGCTTGAAGAACACCCCCATATTAATTCTCATCTGCCCCCGCCAAACAATGGATATGTAGATCTTAGACGAAGATTTTGTTGCAGAACGGGTGAGTGTGCTCAGTATTAGGTCATCTTGTTGAGGTGGCCAATTGTCACCTGGGAATGGTCAGTGCCGAAACGTTCCGCGAGAAGTTGGGCAACTCGGATTGTCGTTAGACAGAATATTAGACTACACATTAATAACTGGTTATTAGTCACGGAAACAATGTAAACTTTGTATATTGTTGTATCCTTCTACTTGCCTAATCTTTAATTATAGTATGTAATTGTGGTTTTTTTTTTTTCCTCTTTCGTTTCTATTCTTTTTAAAATCACGTGATTACTGTCTCAGATGGGATTTTTTGTAAATTATTCTATTTTGAGGTTACTTACCTTTTTTTGTTTGCCCGAGAAGGTTTTTGTCACTTTAGCTTTTCTGATTGGATTAGAGACATCTTTTGTTTAGCACAAAATTTATTGTAAAAAAAATATATACTTTTTTTGTAATGCTTCATAAAATTCAGGTTAATCGGTTAATAAATTATAATGTTAATAAATTATAATTAATAAATAATATATGTAATCAACAGCATATAAATAATAATCATATAATTATTTCAATATTCTCTTTAAAAAATAAATTATGCTTGTGACAATATATTTTTATTTAAGATCATATACGTCTTTGAGAGAAAGTTATCAATATTTCTCTTTTCTCTAGCATTTTACCCTTATATAGATAAACCCCATCAGTGGCCTAGGGTTCTGCTCAATGGGAGGTTCAGGTCAGGTTCGAACAGAGTTCGCGCTGTATCAATATTACACTCAATGTTACTCAATAATGTAATATTATTCTATATTACACTGGCGTTCAAAATTAAAGCAACAAGCTGTTTTTTCGTTTTTTTTTTTTTTTTTTTATTTTTTATGCATAATTTTTAAACAAATGAACAGAAAATTTAAATGAAATGTTCATTATCAAATTATTAATCAAATTTTAACTTTTACATAAGTAATAATTTTTAGACTGGTATTGATTCAATTTATTTGAAAAGTAAGCTTTTTTTTTTTTTTTTTTTTTGAGGGGGGGGGGGGGGAAGCAGAAAGAAAGAAAAATAACATAAAAGAAAAATATAAATGAGAAATGGTGTTACGGATTCATTAGATAGGTGAAGATACACGTGACTTTAAATGTTACATTAAAAACCAGATTTCCCTTTTTGTATTTATATATATATATATATATATATATATATATATACACACGAACATGTAAATTAAAGAAGATGTTCGTTATAAAATTATTTATTGGCATATTTTAAAATTTGACAAAGTTCATAGTTTACAAATCAATACTTATATTTTTTTTGAAAAAGTCTCTTATGGAAGAAATAAAAAGGTTAACACAGGAAGAAAAATCCGGTTTTAATATGTAGGGTAGGTGCTCCAGTGATTGGCATGCTCCAGTAATTGACAACTATCCCGAAATAATTAATAAATAAGATAAATACGAAAAATCATATATTTTACATATAAAATTTTTAACATTTTATGTCAAACACTAGAGCATAGGGTGCTAATAACTGGTAAAATGAATAACTAGCAGCGTCAAACACGGGAACATAGGGAGCCAATTACTGATAAAATGAAAAACTGGCAGTGTCAATTACTGGAACATTGAGTGGGTGTCAAATAAAAATTCATTAAAAAAAAATAATTGTTATCAAATGTATATATTATAACATATGTGGTTCTGAATGTCTTTCATGCCATATGTACCAACTTAAGATTTCTAAAAATATTTTCTGAAGACTAGAACATTAAAAACATCAGAGATTGCTCTAAAAGTGTCAATCACTGGTGCACTTTCCCTATGTGTATCGTTATGTATCTATAATGCATCCTCAACACCATTTCTCATTTAGTTTTCTTTTCTGAAATTGTTTAAATTTTTCATTTCTTCCAAAACTTACTTTTGAAAAAAAAAAAAAATAAATAAATAAATAAATAACATTAGTTGAAAATTTTTTTGCTTATGTTAAATTTATGTAAAGTTAAGTTAATGATTTGATAAAGGATATTCCCTTTACGTTTATATATACATTTCTTTAAAAATTATACTCTAAAGAAGGAAGCAAGAAAACAGGTTACGGTTTTACTTTTGCACGCCAGTGTATCCAAGTATTGTATTTGAAACTGTACTACTTTTAGTAATCGTAAAATGCAGACATGTGTGTTAGATTAAGCCGCGCTATGTTAATTAATCTATACTGCTGAGAAAATTATTCTTCTTTTCGCCGAACAAACGTTTTAAAAAACTTAAATTTGATTAATATTTTTTCAAAAAATATTACACTAATACAACTGTAAAATTTCAATAAGAAAGATGCAAATTTGGAGGGGAGGAAAAAAGAGCAAGATTTAAAATAGAAAAAATAAACAGCTTGAAATTTTTCACTTATATGTTTCACTTTGCCTGAAATTGGCATGATTAAAAAGAGTACACGTTACCACCAAACAAATATTTCATGCTATATTGTTCACAAAATGTTTACAAAACTTGTCCTATTCCCCCCCTTGGGAAAAGAAAAAAAAAAAAAATAAAAGGAAAAATAAAAATAAAAATAAAATGTAGTTTAATACAACTAATTTTGACATTGATAGTATATTTTCTATAAAAGCTTTTTTTTTTTTTTTTTTTTTTAATTATTCAAAACCATTTCTTAAACAAATGTATTAAGAATTATTTTTTTTTTTTAATTAACTATAATAATTATTTTGGAGAGCTTGAATACAATGAGCACATTGAACTATGTATTGAATATAACTTAATACATTGAGTTACAATAGTTCACACATTTTTGTAACTATTTTGACTTTCTCTTTGGATTTAAATTTAAAATTTAAAATAAAAACGTAACTGACATCAAACTGTAATATGACTTAACTGTCTTCTGCAACATTAAAATATTTTTTTGTTTTAAAATGTCGCTCGAAAATAAACAAGAGTTTTCCAAAGAGAAATACTCTTATTCAGTTATAAAAGAAGGATGTGAAAAGCATGCTTTTAATATTTCTACACGTAAAATAAAGGACATAACTAATAAAAAGTGAATAAACGTCAAAGTTGATTTTGACTGGAAAAAAAGGCGCAAAAACTGATACCCAGCAACGATTCAAAAGCACCTCCTATTAAAAGTCGCAAGTTTTTCTGAAGGTTTTATTGTTATTACTGAATTCACTTATAACGGAAAAATTAAAATAAGGAAACTAGAAAAAAAGTCGTAATTAACTCAGATTACTCTCATAAATATGTTTTAACACCTATTTTCAAAGAATAAATTCCATCACCTAACCCAAATAATCTTCAATGTGTTGCATTCCATCAGGATAAGGTTACAAGTCATTCCTCTTAAATTTACTGCTCCTATTTTTTTGAAAATGTGAAAAATGAAACCGGAATTGAAGCTATTCGCTTTATATGCATATCACCAAAGTCCCCTCATGTGTCTCTTATGGATTATTGTACATTTGGACTTTTGAAACAAGCTCTTTAAGAGCAACATCCCAAAATATTGGATTGGCTACGGAAAGTTCTGGAAGAGGAGTGGAACAAAATCAACCTTGATGTTCTAATAAATACTCTGCTATATACTAAATCAAGATTTAATGTGATAGTTTAACAAAAGGGCTATCAGACTGAACATATTACAATATAAAATTCTGGTATTTGCTTATATATATCTTTGCAAAATCGTTACAAAAATGTGTGAACACCCTCTGTATATTGCCGAATACATTTCTTGCCTTTTTTGGTTAGCTTGAAGCTAACCAAAAAATTTTCAGAATTATTCATTTTTCCCAAACATTCTTTTCAAAAAGAACTTTTAATATTAATTTATTTCTTCTAGGCAATTTAGTTAGATCATTTATGGGAATTAGATTAAAGTAAGATTACTATGATTGTTTTTATATCTTTATTAAAACTGACAATGGTCAATGTTTCGTATCCTTTGGAAAATTATTAAACTGTTATTTGTGTGTGTATTATAGTTATTTATCAATTTATCAAATCTCTGCTGGATCATGGTGGCATTTTATGATAATTTGGAACTGAAACAAATATTTTATCTGCTCTTTTTTATTATTTTGAGTAATATTTGACATTAGTTCATAATGGCAGAACTAACTTGACGATACATGAATTTTAAAGTTTCGATGTCTTACGTAAATAAACTCTATATTATACATTTAAATCATTTGCTAATTTTATAGTGTCCCCTACGAACTTATTTATGAATGATTTTATCCTATCATACTATATTTTTCAATTTAAGAATGAATTCTGCGGTTCGTTTAAAGCTTTTAATTTTGTAAGATGTTTAGATATTTACGCGCTGCGAAAACATTTTTACATGCAGAATAATTAAAACTATAGTTTTATTAAAAAATAAATAATTAAATAAACAATAATGAAATGTAAAAACAATCGTGCAAAAGAAATAGACAATAAATTTAGTAAATAATTGTATTAAAAAGAAAACATAACTATTACCATTATCATTATTACTTTTCTTATCCTTTATTACCCAGGTAAATAAAAATATCATCCCATGGTGCAACTTTAAAATTTATATCCGGATTTCCCAGAGCATTATGCCTATTCTCAAAAACGAATTGAATATGGTCTCCGTTCTTTAACACCAGATGTCGCTAGTTGATCCTTCTTGCCAGTACTAGATGGGGGGGAACGATCAGCACGCACACATTTCACAGTACATCATAATATGTTGCGCTCCCGGGGCTTCTCCCAGAGAAGGAGTATCTCTCGAGCGCGCTGTTCGAAACAGTTTAACTGGAGAGTTACAATTTAACTGACTTGAATAATGATAAACATTCAGAGCCTTTCTGAATCAACATTATTTTGGATTACACTTTTTAGCACGTTGGAAAAATACTGATGTGTGTAGTTGAAAAAGATATCATTTATATATTGTGACATTTTCTACAAACTAAAAAAAAAACTTAACTTTATTCGTGGAATACTTGGAAAATATTTTCGCAAACTTTCAATGTATCACCAACTTTAATGGATACGAGTGCATATGACTTGCCCTGATCTTTTTTAAAGTAAGAGTCATTTGCATCTGATTGTTGATTAGCTTAGTTGCTTAGAGGAATTTGTTGTCAGTCGCTTTATGTGCATGATTGTTGTAGATTGACCAACAACATAGAATAGTTACAGTTTAGGATGTAGATGTATTTTTTAAAAGACATGTTCCACTTAATATTATCACCGACACAATACCTTCATTCTTTTTTTTTTTTTTTTTTTTTTTTTAAATCGCTATTCAAATCAAAAAGTCCAGTTTTAAAAATAATATTACTAGACAGAATTTACTTTATCTTTGCAAACAACTGTAATTATGTACTTAACGAAATCCCATAATTTAAACAGCTTTATTTTGGATGAAAACATCGAATACAAGTACTTCATGTTTAGTTGTTTCCATGACAGGCTTTAATAATTTGTGTATCGCACTCGCACTGCGGATAATATCCATAATATATATATATATATATATTTAATACTCATCTTCCAAATACTGATGCATTTAAAAAATGTTTCTCTTATACAGAATACTAAGAATTCTCAGTTCAAAAATTCTTTACGTATAATGGTTAATATTAGGTGGAAGAAGTATAAGATTACATTATCAGCTGTAATTTTCATATAAAATATTGACACTCTAGATTTTCGTTGAAATTTCTATTAAAATAAAATGGAGTGGGGATTGTAATTAGATATTTATTTGTAGCATTATGTGAATAACCTTTAACTTGTTTTTATTAAATGATTCCGTGTATCATTATAAATAGACGAGAAAGAGCATTCAATTTTAAAGTTCCCATTTTCAAAACTATGTTAAATTAAATTTTCTCATATAATCATGATTATACCTATAGTGTCATGTATTGCAACATAATAAAAGGTTGCATATCATTTAAAAAAAAAACAGTCCTTTATTCCAAGAAAGAAGTAAGCAGTCTTAACCGACTCAAAAAAGCATCTGGCATTGTGTACTAAAAACACTACAGAATAAAATAAATTTGTTTTACCTAACCCTTTAACGTTCACTACTTAATTTATTTTAAAAATTACTAAACTAATTTTAAAAATGACTTTTAGACACATAGCTGATCATAAATATTTAAAAAATTAGCATAGTTCCTTTTCGATAAATTTTTGTTTGAAACATCTATAAGTTAACCTTATTCAATTCAAATAATATTTAATTTAATAAATAAAACACTGTGTAAGTCAATATTATCGACTACAAAAAATCCTAAAAGTTGTTTCAGGTGAAAATAATAGTCCAGCTCTTCATTAAATGAAAAAAAACTAGACATGAGTGCATCATCAAACCGGCAATTCGCAGTCGCGCACACTAAGAAACTTCAAGTAACTGATGCATTTAGCTTCCTTTGAAGCATTGTTTGTTAAATTTTGGAATAGTGTTGCTATCTACCGAACAGAAAAGGAACAGAAGTTTAAAACCTGATTAAAATAGTGGGAAAATGTTAAAAAACTGCTGTAAAAATTGTTAAATTATGTCAAATGTTTGATTTCGCTGCGAAACCAATGATCATTAAAGGGTTAAATTCCTAAAAGTAAATCTCTTATTCCAGTTGAAGTGTTAATTGGGTAGCGTCATGGGAAAAACGAACTAATAATCAATTCTGTCATAAGAACTAAAAAAAAGAAAAAAATAGTAATTTGAAGCTATAATCGTTTTGTAATAATGTTAACTTTTTAAGGAAGATATCTGTAACTTTATATTTTTCAATGTAAACTTTTAAATTTTGAAACATTTTAAGTATGAAATAAAAATAAATATTATTTTTAAAATTTATAAATTCTAAATTGGTTTCTCTAGATATTATTGACAGAATCGGTTTGTTTTCCATATGATAGTACTTGGCGAGTACTTTGACTAGAATAAAAGATTTATTTTTAAGAGTTTAAATAAAAGAAATTTATTTTGTAGTTTTGTTAGTATAAAATGCTAGCTGCATTTTTGTGTCAATTAAAGGCAACTTACTTCTTTCTTAGCTCAAAGGAGTATGTATTTTATATGGCATCCTTCAATTAATCTAAATACAAAAGTTTAAGATATTCCAACAGTTAGTTTGAGCTTGTAAATATTTTGTCAAGAACCTATTTCAAAGGTTCTCTCACAATTGAAATTGAATATAATATAACTAAAATTTTTAATTTTCAATCCCTATCCTCGAATTTTAAAGGCTTCCTGATAATTATTTAAGTTTTACTGGCATTTTTTTTTTCTTCACTGTATATAAAAAAACGATTGTGAACTTAATGCAGTAAAATTTTGGATGCGTTATAAATTTTATTTTATTCCATTAAATTTCAGAATGATCGAAATACTACTGTAGAAAATATAAATAAAATGTGTATGAGTAACTGAACATTAGAGTCAAGACTTTCGCTAATTTTGATTCAAAATAACTTTAAATCAAGTATCAAGTTATAAATTCTTAAATTTATATGTTTTGTTTGAAATTGGGTAAGAACGAGGAAGGTGGGAAAATTTAAACTTGATATAAATAGTCTCAAAGGTTACATTTTTCACCAGTTTTTTAATTTTTATTACTAGTTGATTGTTCTAGTATCCTTTTTAAGTCCCCCCCCCCCCCCAGAATTCGAAATATGTTTATTTTCTTTCCCCCCTGGTAACTCGTACATATTTTGTTTATTAAAAGCATTACTATGATGAGAGGGCGGGATCGTTGCTTTTAATAACAGACTTACTCAAGATTTCTTCTAATGTCCTAAATAATTCTAATTTCTGTAAATATAAAAATACTGACCTATAAAAACAAAGATTGAAATTGTAAAATAGGATTTTATCTTAAGTAATTCTGCAATTTCTTCAAAGTAATTTTTCTTTACAGATACTCATTATTTCACAGTTTATGCTACCTTTTCAAAATTTGATCATTGGTGGTTTAAATTTTAGCTTCTACTTCACATGTTCACCTCAGCCGAAATCATTATACTTTAGGCGAAACGTTCCCTTATATATGTATAAGTCGCCTTAATTAAGTTTAAATGAAATATCCCAGAAAGTATAACCAGTATTATGCACTCAGACAAGCGATATATTTTAATGCCATAAATAATGTTTTATTTTAAAATAACATGTAATTCAAAATTTTCCTAATACTCTTATATATATTCGCTAAATTATTAAAATCAGATTTATTTTATTATCAGATCAACATTACTGACTTATAAATCAGTCATCATTTATAAATCCATTTCTATTTACAAAATAATATTTTTTTAAAAATAATTACTAAATTAATATTGTTATTTAAGATATATTTTATTCTTGGTTTGTCCCTGATTATTGCATTTGACAGCTTATAAGAGTGGTATATGGTAAAAGGAAAGGCGCATGCGCCCAACACTAACCGTCCCAGGCTCTAGTGAGCCCATTTGGTCCTTTAAAAGAATGGTATGTATTACTTGACCTAAAATTAATCAAACACTCTTTCGTGGAAATGATTGTAATGATTAGTAAAAATTGGTAATTATTAGCAAAAAATTGTATTCATGAAAAATATTGAATTATTTATTACGGGTAAGATATTAAAAAAAAAATAAATAAATAAAAAAATAAAAAAATAATGTATTATATTTCACTGTAATGAAGAGCTTATTCATTCCTATTTAAAATAAGCTTAATCTGAACAAATTCTAATCAAATTTTACTATTTCCTAGTATTCGTTCAGTATTTCATAGGACAACTTCAGTTAACTTTAGATTAATCAACAAAGAACTATTTAACTTATAAATTTAATGCACAGTTTTGGGAGGTAGCCATAATTTTAATTATTTTTCAAAATTTTATCAAACGTATACATGTTTGTTATTATAAAATCTAAAAATAATCTCGTTTATTTTGTATTATATATACATTTGTTCGAAAACGTTCAAGTTTTTGGATTGAAAGTGTAAGTTCCAAGAAATCAGTGAAATATTTCAAATTTAAAGCACGTTTTTCTTTTTTTTTTTTTTTTTTTTTGAATGTTGCTGATAATTTTACGAATTATAAATCTCTCCTGTTTAAGATATTCGCTAAATCGCATTTTAATATGAAATATAATCTATTGTCTTTATCTAAAATTTTCTTACAAATACTAGCATTTAATTCATTTATTTTGTATATGTTTATGCCGATAAAGAAGAAAATACAACCATAGATCTGATATAACACTTTTTTCCCCCTACTTAAATTCGACATTGAACACCAGATGTCGTCAGTGAATGTTTTTCAGGAAGCGGAAGAGTATGTAGATCAGGAGAGTGGGGTCTATGAGCATCTGTCTGGAGAGGGAAAATATTTGTACCTTGCATCACATATGAATGAATGGAATATTCTTTATTGTAATATACAATTCCTATAAAACTGTTTCTCAAATTCAAACTTGCCTATATCATTTTAATCTCAATTTTCAACTTTTTTTTTTTTTCTTTTTAGCGATTTTTAATATTGTAACTCTGATACTTTAAACTCGAATAGCATTTTACTTTAACATAAAATAACTTTCAAAAAATCTCCTCAGAATGGACTTTTAATTGATTTTTTATTCGTATTTCTACCCTTTTGGCACATCTTTTGTACTTATTTTAAATATTCGTTAAAGCATGAAATTTACAGAGTTCCTAATTTTCAGATTATTTAAAATCGAATGGTATTTTCTATTTTCATACAGTGAATCCAGTGGCATTCCAAATTGTTCCCTCATTCATTCCAACAGGCCTATGACTCGTTTTTAAACAGAAATAGTCCAAATATGTACTATAAAACGAATTAGGTATCTAACAGTGCTTTTTATATTTTTACTTAATTGTTAGTGCATTTGAATTTATAATTGATACTTCCTTTATAATAATTTTAATGTAAATGGATCAAAAATCTGCTCAAACGGCGCAATTTTGGCTTGATTTTATGAAAATTCATTTTGCTTTGTAAGGAAAAAGATGGTTTTTCCCAATCGATTTTTAAATATCTAAATTTTAATTCCAGCAAATTTCTTCTGTTTACAATAGACAAAATCCATGCAGAAAGTATATCAAAGTTGCCATTTTAGATTTAAGAAATAACATTATAATAAATTTATTAGTCAACATTTTCTTATTTATATAAGGGAAAAAAAATCATGCCAATGTCAGTAATGAATTGTATTAAATTACATTTAAAAAGTATAAAATCTAAATACCTAACCGGAGAAATACGGTAGAAAGTAATAAAATTTCTTGCTGTAAATTCTATTGGCAATTATTTTTATGCATCATGACATGGATTTATATTCTACAACTTTCTCAATAACTTCACTCATTTCGATTTCTAATTCCAATAATACTATAACATTTTTCAATATTGAAAAGAGTATGGTAGTGGTTTATTATTACATGCAAACATTTCAAATATTCTACTGTTCATTCTAGATATGCGGAGTCGTAACTGCGATATATCTTTAATTACAGTTGATAAAATATAAACATTACTGTCGTGAGAACAGACACAAAACTAATATCTCTATTATATGGTAAAATACACATTTATTTATTTTTACTTTAACCCTTAAATGCCCTAAGTTTAAAATTTGATACCAGACTTTTAAATCGAATTGTACACTTGCAGTTGGTTTCTTTTTAATATTTGACTGTGTGTATGTTACCATTGCATAATGTTCTTTTAAGCTGTAAGCCGAAGTTAAAATAAAGTATGATTTTTTAAAGTATTTTTCCCGTGATTTATTTAATAGAGGTAATAATAAAACATTTTTAAATTGATTTAAAAAATAATCTGGCATTAAAAGGTTAATAAAGAAATTTTAAAAGTTAAATATTATTGTATTAATTGAAATCATACTTCTAGTATCAGATACTTCTATTGGTGTAAATGTGAAAAAAAAAGAAAAGAAAGAGAAAAAAATTGTGATTGCAGATGAGATTAACTATTTCGGATCTTCAAATAAAGGCTAATCAAATAGTTGTTATTTAAATTACAATTTTAACTAAAACTTCAGTTTAATAAAACAAGCAATTTCTTTGCTGCATTTGAATTTTTTTTTTTTTTTTTTTTTTTTTTTTTTTTTCCTTCTCTTGATGAATAATTCTGCTTTAGTCTTTAATTGCCAGGTCCCGAAATCGATCCTGGATGTTTATAATGTCCCGGAAACCGCTTTAAGTTTAAAGTTACAGACTAACGAACTTTAACTTGCAAAAAATGAGAGGAGCTTTTGCTGTAAACCACGAACTCTCGTAAACTTTCTTTTATTAATTATTGCAATTTATTGTGTTTGCTGACAATGTTCTCGTTCTTTAATCATTCTTTTGCTTACAATGTTCTTTAGTCATCACAGTATCTATTTCAGAGAAATAGGCTATAATAAATAATCTCTGTGAAATGAAATTATATTTTTCTTTATCTTCATACTTATCAGTATTAGAGGTTTTTTCCTAATTCAGAGACAATTCCTTAAATAACGATATTTAACAATTATCTGTTACCAAGGATAATGTAACTATAATAGGTTTAAATAATAATAGTAGTAAAATTTGTTTCACCTTATGAAGATTATGACGAAATAATCTTGCTGGTAAAAAACCTCTCTTTGTCCTATACAAAGTAATTGTTTTACCGATTCATTAAAATAATTCAAGGATTTTCACTTAATCTCCAGTCATATTTATCTGATTTTCCTTCAAACTTAATTTCATAAAAACTGTCTAAATTGCTGCATAGTTTCCTTTCAAGATCTCATTTTCGGTAGTTTAAATGCTTTTTAAATTGTGAATGATGAATAAATGAGAAACTACAGAATGTAAAATTAAGTATAATCACATGGCAAAAATAGTTTCAAAATCGGAAATTGCATTATACACCTGTCCTGTAGGAAAACGTTTTTATATTAGGAAATTTTGTAATTTTCTTAAAACACTTTTAGAATTAAATTTTGTTTTCAACTGTAGTTAAATGAAATAATTTAAGTTATTCAAAATTTGATTTTTGTTAAAAATATTTACGAATTGAAATTAAAATTAATTATTCATTTTAAAATACTGATTTTTTATATTTTTTTCTATATCCAATAGAAGAAAATATTGCGGATTCGTAAAAATTTTCGACTTTCAATTTCAATGAATATACGCGTTTTTAGATGACCGGAACATGATTTGACCTTACTTAAATGCCTGCGTGTGTATGTGCAACAAAATTTTCTGGCAATTCTATCTTCAGAACTATTGCATAGAATTTTATAAAATGTTACATTTAGTTTCACCTTGACATAAATTGGTACCTATAAGTTTTTAGTTAATTTTGTTCAATAAGTGGCACAATCGTTTTGTTTTATCGTATTTTTAAATAAGCACCTATTACAAATTCTCGTTTAAATATATACGATGACAATTATTTTAAACTAATCTTTGTGAAAATATATATGTATAATAGTCAATCATGATAATAATTCTGTATATGCAGGAGCATCTCCCCTCCCCCTTTCTGTTCTGGGAATGTAAATTTTTAATATGATTTTTTAATAAATAACTTGCACTGCATGAATTTTCTATAGGAAAATGTTAAAAAAAAAAAAAAAAAAAAAAAAAAAAAAATGTTATAACCAGAATATACCAGTTTTAAATTGATATTATTTACTCAATTTTTTTTAAACAAATTAGAACCCCTCGATAAAAGATATTTTTAATTTTTTTTTTTTTACATACGTAGGATATCAGGAATTCTAATTTTAGTAACTAGGCATTAATTCCCCGAATTAACTTTGTGTTAATGAACCACTGAGTAATTTATCGATTATGTGTATGTGCGTAAAACTTTTTCAATGACAAATTACAGTCAAATTCTAGATTAAGAAATGTACTTAACAAAGTGTAAAACTATAAATAAATCATCACATTTACAAAATAATACCCTGTTCATCTATCTTTTGTAGTAGATGATATATAGCAAGGAGAAAACGGGTCGTTTTCGAAACAATTAAAATATTTTAAACTTTACAAGGATTTTTTTTAAATTAAGTTTTGTTTCTTCTATAAATTCTAAAAACGATATTGTTACTATGTGATCTAAAAATTACAAAGCGAATCTGGTGAAGAGCGCTGCTCGGACAAAAATAAAAATATTGCTGACATACCTTTTACTTGTTTCTTGTTTCCCACATGCAAAAAGTAATATGAAAGTTAAATTATGTAATCTCAAGATTGTATCATTGTATCTCAAGATTTTTTAAAATATACTTTAAATAGGTTCTCCACAATATTCTACTTCATTCATCATCACAGCACTTTTGAAAAAGAGAGGAAAATATTTTTAAACTCATGTTCTATATAAAATAAAAAATTTGGTAAATACATTCATCATAGCAGGTGCAATTATAGCTTAAAAAGTGCAATTATTGAAATTTATATAAATGGCAGAAAATGTATTCATAGAGCGCTTATTTGGTTTTACTTATATCATCTAAAGAGGACACTAATTAAAATGAATTTAAATAAACTCTTCCCCAGTATATACATGTTGTTATTCAAATCCTTTAGAGTTCTTTTAATCTTCTTTTAAATAGAATTCAAAATTTTTTTCATGAATTTTTTATGTATCATGTATTTAATTTTATAGTTGCAAATGAATGTTTTCCATCTATAAATTGTAAGTGTTTAATTATTTCTTAATTAATATACATATTATATACAATATTTTAACAACTTGGGGGGTGGGGAGAGAGAGACTGAGGAGGAATCACTGAGAGAAAAGCTATTAAAAAATTCAAATTCTGGAATTTTTTTTTTTTTTTTAACAGTAAAACTTTTTATTATTATTATTTTTATAAATAAAATCTAAAATACAAAAATTCGTGTTTACATTGAAATAAGTTTAAATTCAGTTATAAATATAAAATTTCATTTTATTGTTTAAAAAAAAAAACTGAACAGGGGAAATAAAAAAAATAAATATATAATAAATTGATTTTTTAATAAGAGGAATGGTTGATATTCTAAAGCAACAATATTTTTAGAGAGAAATTCATGTAAAATTCATATCTAATTTTATGAATTAGAAATTAATTTAAACACTCTGATATAATCATTCTATCAAAATTTTAAATAAAAATATACATAAAACAATACGATATTCAGATTTTTATTTTTATTTTAAGCATCTTAATGTAGAAAATGTGGATACATTTTTGAAATATTTAAATAAAATTTTTTAATTGTAAAATTACTTTTTGAACTATTAAACATAAATCAATTCCAAACAAAGCGATCAAAAAATAAATTAACTAAGTAGGGTTTAATAGCGCGGTCAAATATATTAAATATAAGAATTTTGTGTTTACTATTAAAAATAATGTATAATATTTGATTTTCGGAACCTTATGATTGTATATATGAGTCGCATGTAAAATTGACTGAAATCATTCAAATTTGATACATTACTAGAAATATAAATTACACCTACAATTAACAATTTACTAAATATCTGTCATATCTGGATACATTTTTGAAATATTTAAATAAAAATTTTTAATTGTAAAATTACTTTTTGAACTATTAAACATAAATCAATTCCAAACAAAGCGAACAAAAAATAAATTAACTAAGTAGGGTTTAATAGCGCGGTCAAATATATTAAATATAATAATTTTGTGTTTACTCTTAAAAATAATGTATAATATTTGATTTTCGGAACCTTATGATTGTATATATGAGTCGCATGTAAAATTGACTGAAATCATTCAAATTTGATACATTACTAGAAATATAAATTACACCTACAATTAACAAATTTACTAAATATCTGTCAACTGAATCATAACAAATTTCGTATATGACTTTATATAGTTAAATAAGTTTCAATCTTTTTTTAATTAATGAGCAGTGTAGAAAAGTAGAAAATTTAACTGTAAAAAAAATAAAATTTCTTTATAAATAAAAAGTTTTGAAACAATCCAAGTTTTCTCTCTATGTAATTTCAAATAGATTTTGTAAGTGCGTGATATAAATCTTAAAATATTATTATAAATAGAAGATTGTGCATTTTACTGCAGTTATTTTCTTTACTAAAATTAAACTATTTATTTATTTATTTATTTTTAAGAGTAATTTAAACAGAATATGCATTATCATTACATATATATATATATATAATTGTAAAATTTGATAAAGAAAAAGCTTTTCATATACAGTCAATGTTTCTGAATTTTTAAATCGTTTTCACAAATGTTGTGGAGTTTATCAATTGTTTGCTAGTATATATTTTATAAATTTATAGTAAGCAATAAATTTTATTATTATGCAAAATGTACTTTTAGAAAAAAATCTTCTGGAATTTTTTTATTTTACATTTTCTCTTTTTGTTATTTCAGATTTATTTTATAAATTTGATACTATGTTTCGAGACTCCTAGAAATCATTCATAAATTTCAGTTATCATTCTGTTACTCCGTAGTACTTTACTTCCCATTTGTACAATATACGGCTCCTCTTTTCAATTCCACTATGTACATATATCTTTGGCGATCTATCTCCTCAGGCTTTCGCCATCTCGCCAATAAGATCTAAGGTGTCGAAAAAGTTGTAATAACGGTAATCGCCGAGAGATGGCGTAATTGCTCCATCGGATCGTTTGATTCTCCCCCTCCTCCACATTTCGCCAGTACACCCCATCTCTCTCCACCCTTCTCATCTCCCTCTCCTGAAGTAATTGTAACCAATAAAAAGGCAGACACCGCGAGCGCCTAGCTCTCATTGGCTCGCGTGAGAATTAATTACAAAAAACCCCGTTTGGCTGTAACTCCGTTGTTTCACCGCAGCAGTCCAGTTGTCCATATAGATAGCAGAGGGTGTTAGAATTTTTGTTATGCAGACGATATTTATGTTTGTGCTCCAGATTATTTATCTGTGTATCCGATACCAGGACTACATTCCGATACGAAAGAAACAGTTTTTTCTTTAATTTCCGCTTCTATGGATTTATATTCAAGGCGAATGTGTCGAATTGTGATGTCGTGCGATGGACCCCGGTTGTTATGAAAATCGTCTGCTACAAGGACTACACCGGCCCGGTTGTTGTCATCTTCTGATTTTGTCGCGCTGCCCCCTTTCAACAGGTCAGTACGTTTCTTTTGTGTGCTTAGCTTCCCCTTGTTTTTTTTTTTTTTCTATTTCTTATTTTTTGGGTGGGATGGAAGAGGTCAGTTGTCGCAGGTTAACTTTCTCTCCTTTCACCATTCCTCCCCACTGCCGGAAAGGAGGGAGGGTGAGGAGGGGGTATAGGGCCCTCATTCCGCCTCCCCCTCCTGCAGTTCAAGTGTCACATGGCTGGATTGCTACGCTTTGAACCTTCATTTATTTATTATTATAGATTATTACATATTTCTACAAACTATATACAGCGGATTTTTAAAAATTGCGTGGAACATAAAAAAAAAAGTATCTAGGTGTGTGTGTGTGGGGGGGGGGGGGATCGCAGTTTCATATTAATTTATTAGGATTTATGAATTGTGAAAAAAAAAACAATATTTTTTCACAAATAAAATATTTTTATTTGGGTAATTATTTTAGTAATGAATTAAGAAGATTGAAAAAAATTAGTTGTGTTTAAAGCAATTCTAGCAAAATCAAAACATTACATAACAAATACCAGAACAGGTAGAATTAACGAAATACTATGTTCAATTACATTTTATTTTTCACTATAATAATTTTTGGCTCATTTATCATCCATTAATTTTAACTTATTAAAAAATCGATACTTTTTAAATACCCCCCCCCCTTCTATTATTATTATTATTATTATATCCTTTTCATATGCTTAATTAAAAAAAAAAAGAAAAGGATTTACTGAGTCGGGAAAAAATAAACCAATATTTTCATCAATAAAATTAAGTAAAATAATTCTGTGATAGTAATTTTTTTATGAATATTTAAGTAAATTGAAAAAATAAATAAATAAATAATTTGTGTTTAAAACGATTTTGACAAATCCGTTTTCAAAATCAAAATGTTATAAATATAAGAATAGATAACATTAATTAATTAGTAACCTCTTCACTTTATTTTTTCATTTTAGTAATTTATAGTTCGGTTATCATTTCTTATTTTCAACTTATTCAAAAGTCGGTATTTTTATTAAACACCCTTCTTTTTACAGAATTATATTGGCAGTGAAAAAATTTAGCATCCGCCTTCCCAATCACAATACAGGAAAGCACCGTTTATACGTTTTTCAAGAAACTGACGCAGGACATATGAATAAAAAGACTTACAATCCAGAAAAGTAATAATAATACTTTGATTACTACAAATTTAATGACAAAATTTATGTGAAAATACTAATTAACAATCATACTTCTTTATTGGAGAATTTATATTTGAAGATAATAATTACATTTAAAATAAAAAAAGATTTATTATAAATGTAAGAAAAATCATACCATTGATCCATGTCATGAGTACTAATAATTATATATCTCATATCTTGAGTATTGTATTCCATATCTTGAATACTATATAAACACATCTTGAGTATTAATTATATTTACTGCGTATCTTTAATAATAAATATTATACAATTAATGTCCATACAGGTAATTATTTAATTACATTAAAAGATATTTAATACTCGTCTGACGTGCTGATTGTCTGTGTGAGTATTAAGAACTGTATTGTGAAATGAATTGAGTTCATTCAGATAATTTGTTTCCATTAGTTCATAGATCGTGAATAATTCCGAAGACAGTATATTAAAAAAAAATAACTGGTCCATAAATTTTCCGAATTTTAGAAAAGTGGAAAAGATGCTATAACCGTAACCGGTACTCAGTGGCGTATAAACGAAGAATTTTTGCATTTAAAATGAATAGGAATGAATTGCAACTTCACTAAAAGACGTATAAACGGTGTTATCTTTGAAATGTGCCATTTAGAATTGTCCGCTAGTTTTTATCTATATATATATTCTGGAAAGTGTCGTAGGAAAACACTTGGATTACATTTTTTTTTTTTTTTTTAATTATTATTAAACTTTGTGAAAGCTGTTTCATAGCCATTGGTTAGTTACCAGAATTTTTTTTTTTTTTTTTTTTGGTTATTCATTATTACTCATAGTAGCAACATATCTAGAATACAATAATAAACATTTAAGATTATTGGCATCATGGGGACTTTTAATGCATTTTAAAGACGTGTAAAAGCACTCTTTACCTTCGTATATTTTTACTACCATATATTATTTCATAGTGTTAAAGAAACATTTTGGATTACATATCATTAAATACGAACAAAATGAAACAAGTTTTTGTGTCAAATTTAATGATCTGTCATAGACTATCTCATGATCCATGTTAATTTTATATTAGAAAAGAAGAGTACTTCTAAAGATTTACTATAAACTGAATGCTACAAATATTTGTAGAAACTCACGTGAATACGAGTTAGAACCCCTTAAAAAGATCCCCTACGGTGAGTACTCCACCCAGACAAAGCTGTAGCCTCGGGGTTCAACTCCTCCCTCCTCCTCACTGGAAATTTTGCAGAATGCGAAATATTTTAGTTATTCTTTATTTTTAACACTCAACTTATGTATACTAAAGCATGAACCCAATTTTTTTTCCGCCTACGCCCTTGCACCCAGACCTTACCAAATATTTATCATTCAAAATAGGTGATATACTTAGAACAATCTAAAATGTATATGCATGAATTTTTTATATTTTTTAATCCTCAGTCAAGTAAGTTTGGAAGCTTTTCTCTGTCTGTGTGTCTGGCACCCAAAAAATGGATTTCAAACTTTTTTTTTTTTTTTTTTGTCTCTTTTGAAAGAATCGAGGTGATTCTTAGTTATGTTTGATGAAAATCCGTTTGATAGATTTTTTTTTTTTTTTTTTTTAACAAAGCTTTTAACCGGTCTGGACAAACATTAAATTTGGCTTTATAAGTTCACCTCACAAAAAATCTCTAAATTCAGTTGAAAATTCAGATTTTTTTTTTTTTTTTTTTTTTTTTTTTTTTTTAATGCGATTTTTAATTTTTTTATTATTAATATGTATTCGTTTTTTTTTTCCCCTCACCTTTGTTTGACAGCTAACAAATTTTAAAATATCAGCGCAATCTTTCGGAAGTCGTAGTTTTTTTTTTTTTTTTTTTTTTTTTTTTTTTAATGCTCAACGCTTGTTTATATGCTTTACACAAATTTTTGCATACATAAATAAGTATGTGTACGTAGCCTGTGTTTTACTTATATCTACATAGAATGTATGAAGTTTCATATTTGATTAGAATAATAAAATAATAATAATAAAGAAACCATTTTTTTTTTTTTTTTTTTTTTTTTTTGTAACTGTAATCAGTGTTTTTTCACATCATATTACATACTTATTGATTTTATGCTTGTTATAGATTTTCAAACGTATTGAAACATTGAGTTAAGTAAAGCTGTTAAAATAAATTAAATGTTTTTTAATTGAATTCATATTTATTGTTATTGGAAAAATAAAAAATTAAATAAAAGAAGAGAAAGAAAAAAAAAAAAATATGCCATAAATTAAATGTATATGTTTTTTAATACAATTTTAGGATTTTTTTTTTTTTTTTTAACAATCGAATAAGGCTGTGTGATAATGGGACCACTGTTTCTTCTTGAAATCAGTCGCAATATAGGAGAAATTTTAACCCATTTAACTTATTTATTCCAATACATAAAAATACTTTTCTAATCTTTTACTTTATTCAGTTTGGGTATGGAATGTAGAAAGGAGAGTCATATTTACTCACAAGAAAAGGAAAAAAAAAAAAAAAAAAAAAAAAACGTGCTTTTTTTCATTTGTGATTATGCTATAGTAGTTTGTGTGTGCCCCTGTAATTATTTTCCCTGAATGTAGAAACATTTGATTCAGCAAATTAGTTGTTCTATTACGCGTTTTCTTTTTGATTGGTTTTATATATGCATTAGTTTGGTCGTTTCTGCATGCAATGATGTATCGCCTGTTTCTTTGTGCTAGATAGAAAACCTAGTGATAGTTTTTTACACTTCATTAATTTTCTGCTATGCGATCACTTTTTATTAAGCCTCTCAGTTGGCCTCAGATTTGTTTAATCTTTCACAGGTTTTTAAAGTTAACATTTCGGCGACCGATTTAAATCGTAATTTTAAATCACAATTATTTTAGATTTCTCAATGAAATTAACTACCGGTTTGACAAGCTGGAGCTTTTAGCGTTATCGTTGCTGCAACTTTTACTTACTTTGATATTATCATTTTTGTTAGTCGTTTTCTTTATTTAAGCGTTCAATGAGATGTAGTGCAAATTGTAAACTTAAAAAAAAAAAAAAAAAAAAAAAAAAAAAAATGCATTTAATTTCCTCAAAATTTCCATGCGTATCTTTGAAAACAATACGAATATAAACTAAAAGCTTGAGTTTTAAATAAATATATTACACACTTATCATAAAATTAGGAAGACCAGGGGAGATTCAGAAGGCATTTTAAAAGCTGTGTCTGTTATTCCAAAAGAAAAAGGAATAGTGAAAAAAAAAAAAAAAAAAAATTGCCCCTGCAAGCCTTTTTATGCATAAAAATGTTTAAGCAGTACGATCAATACTCTACTTTGATTAGGTGAAATATTTTAATGGTTATTTTAGCTTCTGGTGCTAAGAAATAATATATTTAAAAAATGTTCGTCTCAACGAACTCGATGTTTTTAGCTCTCTCTCTCTCTCTATTTATTTAATTTGTTTTATTAGGTCTCCTTCAATAATATTTATGTGTATTTTCAATCTCCTTTTTTGGGTTTTCTACTTCTCGCTCCCCCCCCCCTCCCCTCTTTATATATATAAATATAGATTCAATTTATGCAATGTTCTTGTACCTTTGTTTTTAATATTCCTGTCCTGTCCATATAATACTGAGGAATGATCACCGAAAGAATATTGTGAAGAAAAAAAAAAGTCTCTCATGCTTAATCAAATAAATGATTGAATAAAAATAATTTAAAATAAAAACTTTTGTTGAATTCCAAATTTTTATTATAATGCTAGTATCTTCTTGGAACTGTTTATCTTAATTTGCAAATTCGCATATCGTACGAACTTCAAACGAAAAATGTAATAAAAATAAATTGAATGCATACTGTGCTAAAAACATCAAACAACATTTCATCTCTCAGCCAACTAGGATTTCTTTTTTTTTTTACCTAAACAGTAGTATTATGATGTGATTTTAGCACTAAAAGTGATACTATAACGAGCACTAAAAATGTTTTGCAGTCAGGAATGTCTGCTTTAAAACTAGAAAGAGATTCAAACCTGATGATAATGAAGGGATTCGTATTACATATATATATCTTAATTATTATTTTTTTTTTTTTCTATGACAATGACATCGCAAATAATATATTACAATACTTCCAGTATATATCATATATAACACCTTGCTAGATTGCGTCTATGAAATTGGATCGATTCTTAAATGTTTTAAATGATTATACATCCATTTTACGTCTGTGCAAAATAGAAAATATCCGTGAAGCATTTTTAAATTGCATTTTATTTGGTTTTATATGATAATATTCATAACATTGTCAAGTAAAACAATCTCTAAGTAAAAACATTTTTATTTTATTATTATTATTTTTTTTTTTTTTTTTTTTTTTTTTCGGGATTTTTCAAGGAGTACATAGTTGTTTTTTTTTTTTTTGTTGTTGTTGTTGTTTATTACTTCTATACACCTAGCGCCTTATTTTGGTTGAATTATATTTAGACAGAGATCAGTTCATATCTATCATCATTTTTTTTTTTTTTTTTTTTTTTTTTTAAATCAATTTTGATGGTTGTAAGTATTGGTTGCTACATGCAAGTAATGTTGACTTTTAATCATCAAAATTTGGATTACTTTTGGCGAAAGCTGTCTTTATTATCATGTCTTTAAAGCTGTCTTTATTTATCATAATCAAAAATTGGCTTATATTTTGTAATGGAACTCTCCTGCATCGTTTAAGAAATTTTTATAAATTATAATCTTGTAAACATGACATGTGGGATTTTTTTTTTTTTTTTTTTTTTTTTTTTTTTTTATTGTAACAATTATAAATTTATAAAACAGTAAATTAACTGGAAAAAAAAAAAAAAAAAAAAAAAAAAAAAAAAACATAAATCAACGATTGCTTCTATATCTGATGGGATTCATCTCTGGGGACAATGTCTTCATTTGTCTAAATATAACGAATAATTTCTATCGTTTAGTATTTTTATTTTCTTTATATCACTGTTAAAATAATAAAGATTCCTAATTATCTACATCCCTAAAATTGCATAGAAAGCCTGTTTCAATTTTTGCTATGTGTTTGCATTATTTTCATTTGCATATTTGTATACGCGATCTCACATTCAGAAACAAGTTGGGATGTTTATTTAAGTAGTCCAATAGTAGATTAGGTTAACTGGTTAAATTCGTTAAATTGTTAACATTTTTTAGTTTATCACGTAAGGTAGTTAGTTTTCTTACAGGTAACTAAAGAAATCTCTCCTGTGAAGAAAGTGTGTATCAGAATTTTACTGATGTTCTTTCATCAGCCTCTTGTCTATTCTCCTCGCCATCTGATGTACGGCGTTTGCTTTCAAACAGTGAAAATAGTATCGTTTCCATGGTGAAGGAGAGACCTTGCTCCGTTCATCTAGTGACTCGGAGAATAGGTTCCCTCACCCCTTAACAATACCCCCCATCTTCATAGTGGTGCCCTCTCTTTTTCAGTTTTGAAAATGAAATGTATAATACTAGTGATAGACTTATTCCCCCCTTTTCTTAGTAATTTAATGTTTAAATTATATTTTTCACTTAGAATTTCAGGATAAGTAAATAAAAGAATTTTTGTAGTATTTACTTGTTTTATTATTGCAATATAAGAAGCTATTGAGTAAGAAAGAGGAAAAAGGAAACAACAACAAAAAATCCCCCGGGGTTTTTAATGAGAGAATTTTGAATAATTAAAATTTCCTATTTCAGAATTTTTAAAGATTTTTCTTAACTTTCTGTCTGTCTGTCTCTCTCTCTCTCTTTTTTTTTTTTCTTTTTGTACTACGAAATTATAATTTTCTGTGATATACTGAGCAAAATATTTTTTAAAAAGTGAGATTAATAATAATAATTAAATAAAATTCGCAAAATAAAAAGTAAATTCTCCCCCCCCCCCAAAAAAAAAAAAAAATAATAATAATAATAAAGTAAAACACACACACACACACACACACACACACACACACATATATATATATATATATATATATATATATATATATATAAATCGTTTTTTCTTGAACAATTATTTTCTTTCTTTTTTTCTTTTCCTGATAAAGATTCCATATTTCTCTATCAGTTATTTATTCGTTACAATTCGGAGAAATAGTGCCAACTGCACATGATATCTGAAATTTTTGCAACAACCATTGGTAACAAAGGGTAAATTTAAGCTAATATTTTATTTGAAAGAATTTTCACGTACTTATATTAGTTCTGATACAACTTTCCAGTAATTCAGTCTTAAAATAAAACGGGGTAAACTCCAAGCCGTGCATTCTTTTTTTAGTAAAGCTGTTTATATTGTTATGCAGCCATATTTACGGATACTTAACAAAAGAAACCAGACTGATTCGATCGCCTGCATGCAAGCAGGTATAGTAAACGGAAGTGATGATGCTCTATGTGTTCTTAACCTGTTGTCTCCTCCCACGATCTCTTGTTATCGTATGCAGAGAATCAAAGCTGATGATTCGTTAACCCCTTCCGAGATGCTGTTATTTTACATTTTTCATCCGTTTTCTTTCTTTCGATGAAAAAAAAAAAAAAAAAAAAAAAAAAAACTGAAATAATAACCGTAGGTGTTGTGAGAGCATTAATATTTATCTAGGATTTTATGTTTAAAATAATATTCTGCTCCCTTATCGATTCTGATTATACCGGTTAGTATTTAATTCTCAGAATAAATAAGTATGGAAATTCTTTTTTCTGAAGCAATGTCTACATACATCTTTCCAATGTAATATAGGATTGCATTTCTATTGCAGTCGATTTAACGAAACATAACTTTACAAAATATATGGAAGTTTCAAACTCACTACACATTTTTTGGGCAGTTTGAATAATTATTTCAACATCTAAAAAAAAAAAATAATAAATAAATAAAATAAAATAGAAGGCTGAGTTTGAGTGGGTTTTACGTTGCACTTGTACACTATGGAAATTGGCGAAAGTCTGGATTTCACCCCGAAGGGTGGTCTAGAGACATGTCATCACAATTTTGATCTTCCACGAAGTTGTTGGTACCTCCGCTTCGGTGACTCCAACTGATTTAATCTGGGATGGGAACACGTAAAAAAAATAAATAAATAAAAATAAAAGGCAAAAATGTATTTTAATTACAGCATGGTTTCAACTCCTAAAGGCTGATCTTGTATCAATCTGATAATGTGTATGGCAATCGTAAAATAATTTTTATTTCTACTTGCCTTAAAAATTCCGATTTAGTCATTCATGCATTATATAACATAACTGAACAAGACGCCCTATTTTGATTCCATTACCTAACTACCATGCGTAATGGAAGTATTGTATTCGGTCAAAAACTTCGAATTCTCTGCTAGAAATGAAATGACACTCTTTCATTCCCCCATCCTCCCTCGCTCCACACGCATATTCATATATATACATAAAAAATTTAACACCTCAAGACAGCAATAACAACTTATCAGTTGAAGTGTTTAAAATAAAATATAAATAAAAGCATAAATTTAATTCGGAAATATCTGAATTACATTTTTAACAAATTTAATAAATAAAAATAAATAAATAAATCTCGAAAAGCGTGTCAGATTTAAACTGTGTGGATTCAAAGAATAAATTAATCAAATTGCCAACTTTACTTTTAAACACATTTTCTAGAAACCTGTTTTATTTATTTATTTATTTTTTTTTTCGAAAAAGTAAAAACATTGTTCAATTTTGAAGCACTCAAAATTAACTTCTACAAATTTCATGCATTTGAAAGAGAACCAGAGAATAAGCACAGTTTCAGTTTGTATTGCAAGCTACCTGTATAACTTTGTTTTAGATTCTTGTTTATTTTCTGGTCTAAAGAACCTTAATGGGGGGGGGGGGAGACAATCAAGCGACACCCCCAGACCAAAACTGTTTATTTCCTTTATTTTACGTAATTTTCATTGAAATAATTTTATTAAATGATTAATAATCTAAAAAGATTAGCACGTAGACACCATAAAGTGTTTGTGTAGAGGAAGATTGAAATTTACATACCATAAAGTGTTTGTGTAGAGGAAGATTGAAATTTACATACTGCATAATTACCATTTTCGTGAAAATTCCAATATCTAAATACAGCACTCCTCTACTGAACACAATTTAAATAAGGAACAGCACAGAAAACTCCACGTAGCACATTTATTTTTAAATAGTAAATTGCATCCCTAGCTCTTAAAATAAAATAAACCTTAAATGTTATAAATGTGTACACTAACAAACGTACACCCTTTCCATCTGCTTGATCGCTTCTTCAACACTTTGTTAATGGCAATTAGGTTGAGGGGAGCGGTGCAAAAAGGGGAGAAAATATGAGTCATACAAAACTCGTCCTGTTGCATTTAGGAAATAATTAATGCTTCCAGTTAATGAAAGCACCGCTAAATAGCCGGATTTCGTGTTTTCTGAACCGCACACCACTCTTGCACAGCAGTTATGACATATTTTGCTTGTGAAAACTTCCGCTCTGATGACAGTCTCGTTGGAGTGCCCGAAATAGACCCGGCCATCCAAAATCAAAATGCAACAATTAACAATGGAATTAACAATGAAACTTTGGTGTAGTTCTGTCGATTTTGTATCGGTAAAGTATGCCAGAGCTTAGATGACCTGTATTTTAAATTTGTGATTTGGTACTTGAAATATTATTTAAATTCCCCAGGTAGAGTCGAAATGAAACAAATCAATAGAAATATGTTTCGATTACATTTTATTAGATATGAGCAGCACAATTCTGTTAAAAGTATAAAAATAAAAAGTGTATCCTCAGTACCATAAAATATTAATTAAAACAACCGGTTTTCATAAAAGACAGACAATTTATTTATTTTTTATTTATTTATTTATTTTTTCCCAATAAACTGAATAATTGAATAATTCAAATTATTATTCTGGAAATTCAAATGGAGCGATCACGTTTGTATTTTCTAATAAGCGGGGTGCTAAAGAAAACACAACAATTTTAATAATTCATTCCTTAGAAAATAATCTAATTAATCAAATAATAATTTCTAATTAATCAAATTCGTTTATTTATTCAAACAGAAAATTTTAAAAAGTTTATCGATGTTGATGATATTAAGTGTATTAAAATTTCTCATGAACATATTAATAAAATAAATTTCTAAACTTCATTATTATTTTTTTCTTTCTTTCCCTCTCTCTCTTCTTCGTCTTTTAATGTTCTCTATTTACTAACTTTGAATCCCCCCCCCCCTTGATTTTACATTATTACAGTTAACAATATATTCTGAACATATTTAGGTACTACTTTACAGATTTATTCATGTTATTTTATTTTATTTATCAATTTATTTATTTGTAATTTTATGTTTGAATGTTAACAGTTTGTATTAAATTTCAGCATTCAAACACAATATTTTTTCAAAATTAAGTTAAAAGTGAATAAGAGGCGTTGCAATTCAAAAATCATGGGAGGGGCTAAAAAAAATTTCATTTAAAAAAGGACTCAAAATTATTCTCAAGAAAATCAATAATTAAATGTAAACTAATACTCACAAGTTACTAGTATTAATTACAAAATATCCCAAATTATGAACATTTATAAGAGTTTAATTTTGGTTTTAAATGGATGATCTTTCATTTTCTATTAAAAAGGAATTTGGTAATAACCAATAGGGAGGAGGGGACTTGAGCCTCCTGAGCCCCTCTTTTTTTTACGCCACTGCAATGAATCCACAAAGTGATTGTTAGAATAGTTAGAAAGTAATGTTTAGAATATATTGTTTAATGGTAATGATGTATTATCGAGGAGAAAACAAATTAGGAATTATCGAAAAATTAAAATTTTGAATTTTATTTTAAATTTTAAGTTTTCCAGAAAATTTAATACATTTAATCTTTCTATATTTCGATGCACACGTACGCAAATTTTCAGAATTCTAAGACAGTAATCTACAAAAAACTGTTTATACAGTGAATTTTGTATAGCTAAATTTGTGCATGAAATCCTTAGTAAGCAGAGGTGTGTATGACACAATAATTATAATAATAAAAATTGAACGGAGCGAAATGGATATTTCGCTGCTGTATGTAATGTTAGATTCGCAAACAGGTACAAGGACAATAAGCTCAGGTGTCGGTAGGCATATTTAAAGATTAACTATTTGTGATAAGGATAGCTATATTTGCGAAAAAGTCATGCAAAGAATGCATGGTGCCATGGTACCCGGTGATCTTATGTGCTATGCTGATTTTAGCTCAAAATATAGCGGACGGGGGGGGGGAACTCTTTAATTAATAAGTTTTAAAAGTTTCATGTTAAAACCAGTATGTTGTGACCACCACAAAACATTCTTCTATATTTTCCTTTTTAAATATAAGCAGTGCAAAGTATTTGTTGATAATGTTTTTTTAAAACTATTTTCCATGATGAATGCAGTTTATTTTCACCTCAAAGAAGTGTAACACTAAATGTAGACAGAAAATCAATTTTGTGCATTATTAAAGACATCTAAAAATATGTTTTTCTTTTCTTTCTTTTTTTTTGTTCTTAAAAATGTTGGGAAAATTTATAATTTTGATTCGAATTATCTCGGATGTATTACTTAATTATTCGTTTTAACCCTTTGCTGGCCCTAACGCTCTAAAGCGGTCTACAAAGTGTTGCCAAATTTCAAGATTCTTTTACTCAACTATTACCAATAACTTTGAGGAGTTATATTTGATACGCATAATGGACAAATAACCTTCGAAATGATTAGGCAACCGTTACAGTTGAAATTTAGTGGTGGATATTGATTTATCCCTAAATTTGGCGACACTGACTAAAAGAGTAATATTAAACAGGACATGCAAATAGTTAAAGCTATTGAAGAGTTCTTTTGGAATAATATTCTCATTGAAAATTTTTCACCCTTCGCTAAGGGTTAGGGTATTTCCTCCTAGCAGGGAAGGCGATTCTCCTACATAAAAAAAAAAAAAAAAAAAAAAAAAAAAAAAAAAATTCCTGGTTGACTATTACTATTATAAATCACATTTTTTTTTTTTTTTTTTTAGATATATAATTAAAATAATTCTCATTGTGTACATTTATGCGAAATTTTGTCCTGTATTGCCACAATGAAAAAAAAAAAAAAAAAAAAAAGTGGTAGCAGCGCCACCTTTCTAGCGATTTGCACCAACAGTTGTTAGGCACTAATGTATCATAGTGCAGTTTTGATCACACACAAACAAACATTTTCTAAAAATGATCAAATAGTGTTTTGAACTTCTCAAAACGTATAAATCCATCGAAAACCGGAAGTGAAAATTTTTACAAATGCAAAAACTTATTGAATACAGCAGAAAGTAAGAAATATTAATCATTTTGAAGTTTTTCTTTTTGGCCGACGAACTTTTAAAATAAAGAAAAACCGCGGAATTGTGACACTAACAATTAGTCTAGTTTTCAAATGAAATATTAAAAGGCGGCATCTACATCTTCAAATACAGTCGCCAAGAAAACGACACAGGAAGTAATTATGAACAAGAAGAGGGTAAAAAAACGTATCTGTTCTGATACCCTATCTATAATTTGTTTCACTATAAACACCATCTTCCAATCTGAATCATGCAAAACCCCTCTTACAAAGACCACTTCTTGCTATGAAGCGTCGTGTGACAGCCGGCGTGGCGAGGTGGCGAGGAGGATGTGTAGAGTTTGACTCGCACATTCTCCGTGTTCGCAAGCCGCCTAATAATTAATGTCTGCGGTTAATGAAAGTGCGCGCGGGGCTTTAAATTGCGGGTATGGCGCCTCCTAAACCATATGGGCTCATACCCGCGTTTTATCCGATGATTCTCCTGTTTGTATTAAGGGCTACTCGATATCGATTGGTTGTAGTTAGTAGTCCAGTGTATGTGTGGCGGTGTGTAGTTTATTCCTCCAGATTCAATCCGTGGTTTATATGGAATGCTGGAATATAATGCTTGTTTTATGGTTTCCTGCCATATTTGTTTGTAATACGCAAAGCTTGCTTTTACACGGTTGGATTTAATCCTCCCGTTTCTCGCTCTCTCTTTTAGGCGAGTTGAATCAACAGTCCAGATTTCACGGAATTGAATCGATTCCGGTTTTGTGTGTTGTATTACGGGTGTGAAGATAGCACGTGTTTTCGGGTCTACTTTAAAACACAGATTGTTGGTCGAAATGGTTTCAGGGAAATGTGGACTTTAGAGGGATTTGATATCATACGGCTTTTTAATGTTTAATAGTTAAAACTTCAGAATTAATATTTCTGGATAATTAAAGAATTATCTGTTACAGAAACGCAGAAGTTTTTATTTTATTATTGTTAAATTCTATTGAAATTTGGAAAGAACTTAGTACGAAAAAAAAATAATAATAATAATAAAAGTGTGGTTAAATAAAGAAACTTCGGGATATCGCTCTACGGTCAATTTTTGCACATTAAGGATCATTTAGACAGGTAAAGTTAGGCGAGGTGTTAAGGCCAATTGATAACACGAAGGTGCTACGTCTGGGTGGTGGTCTTGCGTAGGGGTCTTTTTAAGATGTCTTAGACATATATTTACACGAGTTTCGGAGGAAACCACGAAAAATTCCTGACGGCTTGGCCGACGAGTGGGACCTGGGATCGAACCCAACATTTCCTGTCTACTATTTTCAAGAACAGAACCTCTCGGCCACTAGTGGGGGCTACTCAATAGACAGGAATCTATGGCTTAAACTGGATTTCAATATTCCAAACCACTACGAAGCTCCAAGTTGAACCGGGATTTGAATCTGGTAACTGAAAGGTTAAATTAAGCCGACAGCCGTGTCCCATGTTATTCCATGGGAAAATTTGTTTCCATAATTAGTCATTATCTAATGAATATTTTTCAATTCTGTTTTCACATTCAGAAAATTCATAAGCATTCAATTAGTACTAATTTTCCAAAAATTAATTTTTTTAATTTTTAGTATTTCAATTTGCTACTAAAAAAAGAGAAAAATGCACTTTGTGAGAAATCATATTTTTGAACTCAAAATTTAAATTTAAAAATTAAAAAAAAAAAAAAAAAAGTCAATTTTTCGAAAAGGAATACTCATTTAACGCTTATCAATTTTCTGACTCTGAAAACGAAAAAAAAATAAAAAATAAAAAATAAAAATAAAATAAAATACATCAGGTAATGAGTCATTCTGGGAAATTTTTTTCCCATAGAATAACATTGGCAACGGCTGTCCGCAGGATTGGGTATAGTCCCCTCTTAAAATCATTTCTTAGAATGTTCAGTGAAATCTAATTGCGATTTTTAAAAATTTGCGATCTACATTTAAAAAAAAATCTATTTACTGTTAAGTCAAAAATGACCTCCCCAGTAGCACAGTTCTCAATTTTATACAAATGATCATTCTTACTTTTTTTTTTTTTTTTTTTTTTTTTTTAATCAGATTTTAACCAACAAATCTGAGTGCTTTAATTAATTGTAAAAATAAATTTATCTATGTCCTTTTTAAAAATCAAATTGTTTCAACACTAAAATCAGATTTATAAAGATTATGAAAAAGCTTTGAGTTATGTATCATAATGATACTAGATTTATTGAAAATATTACTCTAAAAATAATTTTCTATAAATCCACATGTTTCAGTAACACTATAATTTGAATCTAACTTATATCTCCAATGCGTTTAAGAGATGCCTATAAATATCCTTTTTACAGCTGGAAATACATAATTTTATGTATTGTTAAGAAAATTTTCATCTCGTCTCTTCCCGAAAAGTCATAAAAGCCTGTATGCAAAGGATTTTCTAAAGCAAGCTTAAAAAAAAAAAAAAAAAAAAAAAAAAAATCAATAATATTCCTAAATGTAATTAGTTGCACTGCTATTAAATTATTATTGTTATTGAACTCTCTGTTCATATACTGAAGTAAAAATACATTTTTTAAAAATTTTAATATTGAGCCTCTTTTAATGATTGCACGACCATAAATTTAGGTTGCAATCATTTTATTTATTATTTTAAAGGAAAAATATTAGTAATAACGAAGATTAATTATCCACTTAGAAATCGTACAAATTTTATCTCCATTGCAAAAATCTAAGGTTTGGATTAGTCTTTAAGAGGCCTCTCCACTTATCATCCCTAGAAGCCAGAGCCAATGTTATTCTATGGAGAATTTCGCCCCATTATAACTTATTAACTAATATATATTTTTAAATTCCGTTTTCGCATTGAGAACCTTCACAACTATTCAAAAATTTCTCGCTTCCTAAAAATTATTTTTACAAATTTTTAGTATTTTATTTTGAGGTTGTAAAATGCGAATTTTCACAATGTGAAATTTTTAATTTTTGAGCTTAAAAATGAAATCTTAAAAACTATTTTTAGAAAGCGATAAATTGTTTAATAGTTGTGAATTTTCGGAAAGTGAAAACGGGATTTAAAAATATGTAAATATCAATGAATTGTAATGGAGCAAAATTTCCCATGCATAGAGTAACGTTGACTTCGGCTTTCAGAGACGGTAGGTAGAGAATCCCCTTAATAAAAAAAATATTTTTAATCCTCTAATTTAAAGATGTCTTTATGTGTTTAAAATTCACTTTTATAGTTAAAAGCCATTTTAAATAAAAAAAATTATCTTTAATTTATCCTGCAACAAATAATCAATTTATTTAAACATATTTAATTTCAAACAAAATACTTCACGTAGAATTATGACAGACACCATCGACCCAGTAATATCATTTATTCTTTTCTCCAAATTGCTTTCCTATAAAGAAATAAATGGAAAACTATTCTGTTAATTTTCCGAATATAAATAAATTCATTTAATCTAACGAGTTCGATATATCCCTTAAATAATTGCAGCATTTAATTAATTACGTCCATTGTGCCGTAAGTTTTTCCTTTTCGATTGCTTTCGCTTAATTTTTTTTTTCCCCCTTCCCATCCATTGGAACGGAATTTCCTCGTAATGACATTGAAGTCCGTTCACCAAAATGACATTCAAACTAGCGACAACTGGTCATTCGCAGTCTATGACGTGAAGCAATTAAATTATTCTTTCTGTTCCACTGAGAGCAATTAAATATTCCTCTAAAATGCATCAAGCGTCGCAGGTATTAATCGAATGAAAGTGGCCTTGGCGAAATGATAATTGTTGGATTCAATTGCCATTTTTTCCCCTTTTTTCACTACTACCCCCTCGCCTTCCAAGTTGTTCCCTTTTCATCACTTTTTTCTAGATTAAGTACTTACTCAGTGAAAGGTATGAAGAATAATTTGATTACTATAACTTCGGCCAATTGTCCTAAATTAATTCCATACATTAAAATAGTTTTCATTGAATTTTTATTATAATTTAATAGAATATATTTCAACTAAAATGGAGTAACCCTATTTCGAATCAGACTAACTGCCTTGCTCATCTATATATTAACACCATACGCAAACATGAAATTTATTGTATGTTTTATGCCTATTTTTTAATAGGAGGAGGGGCTTAGTAGTACTCTTCGAAAGATATGATTAATATCGGTTGCTGAAAAAAAAGTAAAAGAAAACTTGTATGAGGCCAAGAAAGCAAACAAAAATACCTGTATTTTTAAACAATTTTTTCCCTTTATTACATGTAATCTTTTGTGTTTAAAATTCCCATAGAAGAAAGAGTTTTACCTTATGGTAATCTGCATGTACATTTTTTTTTTTATGCAACACAGTATAATTTGTTGACATATTGTTTCGATATAGACATTGTTCTTTGCTATTGAAATACCCAAAGGAAGGAATGTGATCCTTTGGATTGAGAGGCTAATAGAGAAGTTCATAGGGATATCCATCGATATTAAATAAAGGTACTGATACATATATAATATTGGAAGGATAGAATAATTTCTAAGAACATTGTTTACACCGAATCATTGAATTTCTTTAGTTATTATATTAATGCTTATTTAAAATAATTTATCAAATTCCAACCACTGGGCTATATTGTATTTGCCTATCTTTAAGATTGAAACAGTGAAGGAAATTTTTTAATTCCATTAGACATACGAAGAGTTTTGGAAATTTTTGTTAGTAGTTTTTTCCTCACTGCCCGATTTCTATTATTTCTCTATAGCTCAGAAGGCGTTTTTGTTTAAAATCTCTTGTTTATATTTTAAACAATCTGTTTTTTAGCATAGAATATTTTTCAGTGCTAATGAATAAAATTTTTCATTTTTCAAAGTAATTTCTTGCATATTTAATTTTAGAAAATTTATATAGAATGTTAATATTTGTAAATAGTGGTATACTGTCTAAATCGAGAAACTTTGCAGCAATACATTTTTGTCGTTAATATATAAATGCTTCAAAACGATAAATTAAGTAACTTTCTAAAAATTCAAACTAGGGTTTGAAAACGGAAAAGGTCTAGAAACCGGTAAATTAATTTTAAAACTTATGATTATTATTATTATTTATTTATTTATTTATTTATTTATTTATTTATTTATTTTTTTTTTTTGGGGGGGGGGGGCAAGCATTTAGAAAAGAAAAATCCAAGCTATGCATGTGGGAGTTTAAAACTGATTTTCTTATATACCAGTAGGTACATATATAAGGAGCGTATTCAGAGACATTATCTGGAGGAGGCTGAGGCCGACATCCTAATTTGTTTCAATGATCAAAAATGAAAATTTAATTCAGAAATGTCTTGGGTGGATGGGGGGGGGGGACTCAAACTCTCATAGCCCTCCCCTTTGTCTATACCCTTGTATATATCATTTATACATGGATCTCATTTTATCAAACTGTCTAAATGGAAAATTCCGGGGAGGGAGAAGGAAAAAAAATAATTAAAAGGTATATTTATCAATTCATTTCAACATTTCACTAGAAACATAAATTCTGTTTTATCCAAAAGAGGTTTTAGCACAAAAACAATTTTTAATTTTGTTATTTATGTTTTTTGCTTTCTCTCTTTTTCATAGTATTGCTTGTTTCTAATTTTCTTTGATCCACGTTCTTAGTTCGTATCGCAAAACTTTCCCAATTAATATCCCAGTTGGGAGGGGAAAAAAAAAGCTGAAATCTACAGCCTGATAGCAATAGTGTAAGTCGAATGTGTTCTGTGTCGGATCCGATGAAAATCCCATCGCGCCTTCCGACATTAATTACAAGATTATCAAAAAACACAGAAAGTTTTTCTATTTTTGTTCCTCCTTCCCCAGTACTCAGTATCTTTGCTGAGACTTTTCCAGTGTGTTAATCCTTCATAATAATGTAGGTGACCAGTCTTTACTTGATACATTTTTTTTTACTGTATTTTGTCTAGCATAAAGTAAAAGTTATTGAAAGTTATAGCAGCAAAATAAACGTGAACAAGATACTGATTATTTCTACTCCCCCTTCCTTTTCATGTACAAACTTTGTTTTTCACTTCTATTTTGGTATATGAATGGCTTATATCGGCATATATAAAAGCCTTCAAAACAAAGTTTTAATTTGAACTTTTTTTTTTCTTTCTTTTTTTTGGGGGGGAGAGGGGGGTGTCGCTTTTGAAGTTATTGTCAATTTGCTTTTCTACATAATTTCAAAATTTTTAATTGATAGAAATGCCTTGCCAGATTTTTAAATCCTCTGATCCTTTACTGATAAAATAGAATTTGTTCTATTATCTAGAATACACATGATATCACTATGAATATCATAATTTTTATATTCAGAAATTTTTAGTGGTGGTTAAATATTATGACAATAATTATATGCATTTCAAGCCAAAATCAAAATGCACGTTTTCCCTCAGAAATATTGGTCAAAAAAGAATTTTGATAATTAACAATTTTAATAGTGAAGATCTACTATGTTATTTTCAGCAGATTTACCTTCTTTTCTGTGAAAAGGATGACAAGAAACGCAAAACGTATTGAGAATGGCCACATTCTGTCTTCAAACAATAAATTGATTTTCAGTGTTTAAAACATACTGGTAAACACATATTGCATCTCTGAGTTAAGTTTTAGTATTTCTCATAATAAATAGCCTGCTGTAGAACTTCTGCAATACCTAAAGAAATCTTAGTATTTTATACTGTTATTCACAATTAAAAATTTATTGTTTTAATATATAATTTTAAAAATGCTACAGTGGGGAGGTAAAGTTAAGAAAGAATTTCATATATAATATTCTTTATATGTATATATATCTATGCAGCGTGATCCATATATATATAAAGCGATTTTCACTGAAATGCTTAGAAAGACATTGGATTTTTTTTAGTTTAACAAAAAAATTTATTAACAAATTAGTTTAAATTTTCAAGTGGCTCGGGTTGATACGGAAAACCTGGAAAACTCAGGGAATTTGAAAATCTACTAAAAAACAGGGAAAACTCACGGAATTTCAAAATTTATTGCAAAAACAGGGAAAATTCAGGGAATTTTGAAAATTTTTGGAAAAACAGTGGAAAATTTTTTCATAATCAAATATATTTTTTTTTTTAATTTTAGTGCTTTATAATGAATCAATGATGGGTTTTTTCTTCAACTATAGTAAGTTAATAAAATTAATAAACCCTAAATGTGTTCAATTGACTTGTAAATATGTTAGATTCTAATGCTGCATGATTGCGTGTCATCTATTTTACTTCTAAAAGAGACAGGGAAAACTCATAGAATTTTTTCTCCTCATTTGTATAGCAACCCTGGTGACGCTTTAATTGTAAAATTATTATAATTTTTATTTTACAGTGGCACAGAACATTTATTAACGTAATTAGGACTGTAAATGCTCCGTCATTCATCAGAATGACCGTCAGACGTTGCGCAGTGGAAATTCTCCTAAACAAAGCTTTAGTATTCCGATATTTGATCAGGCGGATCTGTTTGAAATGCAAGGAACGCGATACGTTGATGAAAAGTAACTAATATTTTTCTTATATCCCATGCTTTCCTGTACATTTTAGTGTAAACTACATAGACCTGCAGTTAGTACTTTTTGAATAGTAATATATTTTTTATCTTATTTATTTATTGTGACTTTTGAATCACCCGGTATCTATACAAATGAAACCGAAATAAACAATACGAAGGAGCACAAGCTATCACGGCTTAAGATGGGTGGAACTGGTTAAGCAAATTTTATTGGCGCCAAACTCTCCCCAAAACCTCCACAAGACTATATGATAAAAAAAAAAAAAAAAAAAAAGTTAAGATGAAAATTTTTATATTATTCGGTGAAAAAAAAATGTTTTATAATTATCCATATTTATAAACCAACTTTATATGAATTAAATCATACATCTATATTATGACTTAAAATAATTATTGATGTTTAAAATTCCATTTTATTTAAACTAAATTAAACATTTATATTATATTATAAAATATTATCTACTCTATCCAGCTATACTTAATGATGACAGACCATAATCATAGAAAACTTCAAAGATATTTGAAATAAATATAGAATCATTCGTAACAAGCAGCCATAATAACAGGGTTGGAGAAGAAAAACTGATACACTAAGCAAATGCAATTTTCCTTCTACATTTTTTTTTTCTTTTTAATGTAGTTTCAACAATCCGCCCAACCGACGAAGCCAAACAATGCAACACATATCATATATATATACATGCATACATACATACATACAGGGTGTTCCAAAAGTGTCCCCCCCCCCTCTCCTAACTCAAAAATGAGTCGGAATTGTGAAAAATGGAGAAACACATGTTCAATGAATTCAAGAGGGACCTCTTTTGGTGAAAAAAGTTTGGGCTTGGGGAGGGGGTGGGGTAGAGAGGGCAGTTTTAAAATTTCAAATGGGAAGGTATGTGTGATACATTCCTGGAAACGTCCCTTCAAAACAATGAATTTGATATAAATAGCTTCGCGCCTATGATGATTATTAAAGGAGGTACACGAGTTTTTAGACTTTTGAAATGTGGAATTTATACTTATGTGTCCCCTTTAATAATCATTGCTGTACAAAACTATTTATATCAAATTCATGGTTTTTGATATGAGAGACGTTTCCAGGGATGTATCACAAGACATACCTTCCCATTTGAAATTGTAAAGTATCCCCCCCCCCCCGAGCCCAACTCCATCTCGAATTCATTGAACACCTGATATGTATTATAGAAATTGCATAATCATCATATGATCATAGAAACATCAGTTTAAAATTTTTATCAGTCAATTCTACTTTTTATAAGTCATTCGTTGTTTCTTACTTTTAATAAAAAAATATCATTATTTTAAACCGGCTAAAAAAAAAAAAAAGGAAAAATCTTGATTTAAGATTTTTATGTTGTATAATTTAATGGATTTTCAGATAAAGTTAATTTTGTAATATATATTTTCAAAAAATGTCCGGTAACACTTACAATATTTTTAAATTTTATACCCCTCTCTAAGTTATTTTATGCTCTTCTTCAAAAACATGGTTTAAATTATTTTTGCGTACTATTGTTTTAAGAACCTTTTTGTGCTTTCATGATGAAAATATCCTTGATATATCCTGAAGCATACATCTACTCTCCGTCTCAAAATGATTATGGAATTTTATCCTTCCTTTATATTTTCTGTCACGATGACTGCATGCAATATACTTAACTGGCACTGGGGCATGCCTTGATCAAGAAGCTGAGGATTGCAGAACTTGATTCTGTTATTTGTGTTGTTGTTCGGAACTCTTGAGTCATTTTTTTAAAATAATTAAATAAGAAGAATACAGGGGGAAATTAACGCAGGCATTAAAAACGCCTAATACAGTAGAATTATATTAAATTATTCTTTTCGCATCTTTTATGTTGAATCTCTTTTATTTTTCAGTATTTTGCTGCCTTCTGCTACAAAGCAAAAAATTAATTAATTAATAAGATGAAATAAAGTAAATTGAAATAAGGTAAACTTGAAATTACTTTATAGGGTTTTTTTTTTTTTTTTTTAAACCCTTGTGTGTATGTATGTGAGAGAGAAATTATTTAATTTTTTTATTTGAATATTTTAGAACATTGACTTCAATTCTTATTAAATGTTTTTAAAAAATCTGAAATTAACTTTAAATATGTAAATTCAGACCAAAATGATAGAAATTAATGAATTTGTCTTCCTTTCATTCGAAAATAAATTATTAATGAAAAATGTTTTCAATGGTTTTCTTGAGGAGGTTTTTTATATGATAGATTGTTATGATAGCGCCTTCATCTTACGTCACTGGGATAAGTTCTACCCAGTGAGTAGAATCAAAAAGAGAGTCATCACTGCAGCGTCTTTATAGCGCGACCACCAACCTATTCTAGGCCCCAGTTCCCTCATATGTTCCTTTTGTTTTCCCAGTAACGCCTGTTATATTAAGGGAAGCCCATCTGCCCTTTCGTCATTAATTACTAGATCGTTAACAAAGGAAGCGAAAGTGTATATATCCCCCAGCTCTTCCTTCGTTTTCGGTTATTATTTTTTCTTCTGATTTCTCACACTTCCGCGCTCCCGTATCTCTTGGTCTAATTATTTTTTCCCAACGTGGTGATCCCAGAAGATAACCTACCTTGCCCCCTTACTTTACCTCGCCTCTCCGGCTATTTTTTTTTTCTTCTGTCTCTCTTCCAACTTCTTTACTTCTCCCTTTTGTTTTCTTCGCCTTTTAAAGAGAAAAGGGCGTATTACGATTGATAGAATCTCCAGTTTTGTACTAAATGGTTAAATTAGTCTGGTAGGAAAGACGCGAATTACTCGACGGTGAAATTTAAATTTAATGAAAGGAAATTTAATTAAATCCATTTATTTTCAAATTGAGCTTTAAGGCATTTTCGGTTACAGTTTTATTTGAAAGACCCATTAAAATTTCTGCTAATGTTTAAGAAAAGGGGAATATATATTTATTTTGAAAAATTGATTCCCCCCCCCCCCCTTATTGGATTTTAGCATACTTAATATGTTTTTGGAATGTAGTGTAATGAAATATAATATTGATTTTATTTATTTTACTGTTAAAAAATGTTCATGTATGCAAGAAAAATTTAGTGACTATAAATCGGATTACAATATTAAGTGAGAAACTTGGCCAGATGCAAAAGAGAATTCTATTTCTCTTTTTGCTTTTTAAAAATAAATGATTAAAATTGTGACTAAAATTACATTTTTGTTTTAATCTTTATTACAAAGCAATACATTGATATTGCGGTTGATTTCATTTTTATTTAGGTTAATGCTATTTCTTACGGAATTTAATTTATATATTGCAGTTATTGAAATTAGAAAAAATAAATGAGTTTCAAAACTTATACATTCAAAAATATATTTTCGGTACCTAAGTTTCAAATTTCTTGAATGTCTCAAATTTAACCAATGATGTAAATCAAAATTTCTAAAAAACTTCTGAATTTCATATATTTAAAATAATTCATTTATTCATGTATAAAAAGTCTTAATGTTAGTAATTATTTATTATATTATTATTTTTCCCCCCTCAATTACTGATTATTCCTCTAATTAGCAGTAAACGATGACACGGTGTCAAAAATACTGCATTATTATTATTAACTACTGTTTCATAGATTTTTACGCACTAGAATTATTTTTGATTCTTATAAATATTGCTTTAAAGTAAGAAATAATTATTGAATATGGTTTTTAAATTCAAAAATGAAGAGAGCCAGAGTTCATGATTTCATGCAAAATTCAATTAAAAATATGAGTTTATAATGTTAAAAACGTTCCATCACTTTTTTTTTTTCAAAATTCATATTTTTAGTTGAATTTTGCAGGAAATTATATGAAGAGAAAGAATGTGTTTATTTCAATTTAATAAAATAAATGCTTTGAGGAGGGGGAAAAAAACATATGATGGGCATAAATGGAAGTTCTTTTTTGATTATATATCCTCAAAAACTTAGTTAAAAAAAAAAAAAAAATCATGCAACAGTTTTTTTTTTTTAACCTGTGTGATTTTTTATCCTTTAAAATTTAATTAAGAAAAAACATATATGTATAAGGATATAATGTATTTATTTGGAATCCAGATTAACTTTTATGCATGTATATGGAAAAATTAAACCCCATATTTTATTTAAAAAAAAAAAAAATCTTTGTATAGAATTAAAACTTATTTTCCCACTTGAATGTGTGAAAAATCATTCTTTTAGCAGGAGCAAAACTTTTCAATAAAAGAAGTTATAATAAAACCTTCTAGATGGATGATTGGGGTTAGAAAGGGGGGGGGGGGGGACGATTTCCGCTCAACAATTTAATTCGAGGGAAAAAATAATAATAATCCAATTAAAAAGTTGATTTAGTATAACAAACAGGCCTTAATTTTTTGATTGAGCGTGTTTTTCTTGTAAATTTGAATTGTTTTTTTCATGCCCCATAATTTATTTTTGACTTATTTCCACGAATGCTTATATTAGCCCTTATTTTTACAATAATCATTCATCTTTTCCATTGCAATAATTTTCTCGATCACAATAACCTGAATTATTCGATGACTTTTTATTTCTTTCTGTCATCTATTCTATTCCCCATCCCACGTTGGTGCATGCTCTCAGCTGGTGGTTGACTACACCTGCCCTAAAATCAGGTCTTTTTAGTGTTGTTTTCTCTATATCCTGTTACCGTGATCATCTTACCTAAATGTTAATGTAAGAGGCTAAAGTTATTTTAGTGGATGTCTCATTATTGATTTATTGGTACAAATTTAACAAATAATAATAATAAAAATCCTTTTTATTTATCCATCAATGAATATGACACATCATACAAAAGTTTTTATTATAAGTTTTCCTTTTGAAAAACTTAATTTCTTATTTGTAATGATAAAAAAATAATAAAGTGAATGAAAAAGAAATAAAAATTCAATTACATAAATAATTTTATTAAAAAATTGTAACCGAATAAAAAACTTCCTCTCTCATATGATGTGTAATTCCCCCTTCCATCCCACCTCCCACTCACACAAATACATTCTCTATTTTCCTTAGAAATACTGTTCTTTGAAGTAGGCTATGTATTTGATTGCTTGTTAGGATTTACCGTAAAATAAAATTAAACATTTCATATATGGGAAATTTTTAATTAAACTTGTTGATATAGTCTCTCTCATATCTCGTTTTTCAGATATTATTTATAAATGATATTTAGCACTCATTCTACTTTATAATGATCTTTCATATAAGTAATTCTACTTTATAATGATTTTTCATATAAGTATTGTAATTCTTAACTGGTTTTGAAAAACTAGATTTACTAATTAAAAAGGTGTTAAAAAAAAAAGTTTAAAAAAGAAAAAAAAGTAGTTATTATAAAAGGTGGTAAGTTTGTTACAATGCAATAACAATAAAAATAAGTTGAATAAATAAATAACTAAATACTTACTCAACTCTAAAACTCCTACTAATCCTCCTCCCCCTCCAGCCTCCATCCCTCTCCATTGAAGGAAAACATTTCCAGGTATAATTGGGGAAGGGGGGGGGGTCAAAGAAATTTTGCTTAATTCAAGTGCTTTCATTATTACGTGTTTTGGACAGTTTCAGATAGTTATGGGTGATGAAAACTAGTTTTCTTAATCCAGTTTTGTTTGAGCACCCAACCAATTTTGGGTGCTCAAAACCCGCATCTTCTACAGAATATATATATATATATATATATATATATATATATATAACAATTTATGTAAATAATATATTTAGCATATTGTCTTAACTTTTTAATTATTTATATATATATATTTAAATAAATAAATCTTTAGTCATATTAAATTTCTACAATCTACATGAATTAATTGCCTTACATTTTATAATTTAAGCTGAAACATAATGAAATAATTTGAACAAAAGACGAAATTAGAATATGTGGGGAGTCCGTGAGAGGGTTCTGTTTAATCATAATCGCCCTGCCTCTCTCTCTCTGTTTTAAGTGCGCTCTTACTAAAGTTCGACTAATTAGCTCTCTCATGTCCAACTACAACCATAAAGTTACAATTTAGTTTTGTCAGTCTGTCAAATCGACACGCGCAGCATTTGCAAGCAGTTTCCTACACAAGAGGTACCTGGACATAGTTAAAAGAGCTTCAAATTTCCACAATTCCCTGAAAAGCTAATACAGGAATATCGATTTTTCAGTCAGACGCACAAATAAAATTTATGCCAGTCTAATTTCTTGAAATGATCTCGCCATGCCAAATTTAAAACGACCAAACTATCCTAAAATTGATATATTTCGTTTAAATTTGTTTGGAATTACTGAGAAATTATTCATTAATTTTTAAAGATAATTAACTTTTGTGACATGACCTAAATTAGAAATGAAATTTTCAAAAGGAATAAAGTTCTTGACTAAAAAAATATCGTTTTCAAGGAGTTTTTGATAATTCTTTTTTGATCTAAAAAGTCAATTTTATTAAGGTGATTATTAAGGCTTTAAGCACTTCGTCTAAAAAGCTTCACTTAGAGAGTTGAGAACTTCAGATTTGTATTCTTTTCATTTTTAACATGAATTGAATGAAAAATATTTTCGGATAATTTATTTAAATTTCCACAAACCAATAAGAATTTCTTGCATTTTTTCTTTAAAAAGTTAGAATTGTAAGTGTGAATTTTTTTTAATTTTTATTCCGAAGAATCTGCTGTATTTTTTAAATCCGATTTCCCATTCATAAAAAAACCCACAGCCCTGAAGTTCCTCTTGTTTTTCAAAAACTGGATTTTTAAATTTTTAATATTCCATGTTGAAGTTACAAAGTGCTACTGAGCTAAGGGCAGTTTACGCACTTTGTTCACTTTTCAGAGCAAGAGATGAACTAAGGGCAAAATGATGATATATTAAGAATTTAAAAATACAATTTTTGAGAAACAAGAATAAAATTTAATGGTTGAGAATTTTTTGTATGTGAAAGCGGAATTTAAAAAAATAATTAAAATAATAATAATAAATCATTAGGTAATGGGTAATTCACATAAGAAATTTTCCCATGGAATTAAGTGGGATTTGACTATCAGTGAAGATAAGTATTTAATGTTTGCATTATATTTTTTATGCATTAAATCCTATACTAATCAAATAAATTTATTTAAAAAATAATTTTCTTTTAAAAATTGCTAAATGGAGATTATTATATTTGAAATTTTGCTTTTTTAAAAACTATTTTCAAAAAAATTTATTTTATTTTTTTATGTATATTATTTAATATTTTTTACCTTTGTATCCATGCTTTAATAAACTAAGGGATAAAAATTACAGGTGTTATGCCTGCATCGTATTAATAAATAACTAATTCACAGGAAATATTAAAAGAAACAATCCTAGTTACAAGCAAGTAACAAGCCAAGTTAAAAAATAGACCTTGTATGGAATACTTTGAGAGTGCGTGTTTTTTAAAAATCCCATAATCTTGTTACATATATTCCCATACTTCATATTTTTTTCTGGTTTACACATAAAGAATTATCTCTTTCAATCTTTTCGTACACACAAACAGCTGAACTTTTTCTTCGTAAGTAAGTAAGTATTGAAAGAAAAATCTCCCCAAAACTAGCAAAAAGGGAGGAGGTGAGAGGTGTTGAGCCTTCCATCTGTTGTTTGCTTTTTTTTTCTCTATGACGTCACAGTGTTATATGAAAGAAGAGTGCGAAAAGGGGGCGGGAACCTGGTTTTGGTTGAATGGGGGGGGGGGAGATTCATCCCCCAATTTCTAATGCCAGGTGGAACCTAATTTGTTCTCATTAGTCTATGCGAAAAAAATGGGGACCAACTTTGCCCCCTTTTGACAGATGGTGAGTAAGAGTGTCAAATAATGGCATAGTCTTCTAGGTTTTTAGATCAAGATTTATCGGATATGGCCATTCAGCATCATCTCTAATTATTTTTTATGGAGATCCAGGCACCGTTTTTGTTATATATTTTTTTCCGGAGCTCTCAATTTAAATCTTAATGTGAGAAAACCCTCTACGTGAATCTTGTGACACTTGCTAAAAAAAGGGAGTGATGATCATTTTTCTTCGTTTGCATTGTTCTACCGTTTTCAACTAATATTCTTCCCCACCCCCTTCCCTTCGGATAATGGGTCGTCTGAGAATTTTTCTTTTCCATTTTCTGCGCGGACATTTTTTTTTTTTTTTTTTTTTTTCTACGAGTAAATTTATAAAGAATAAATGTCGGGGCAATTCATTCTTAAAATAAAGGGGGGGGGGATCTTTTTATGAGAAATTTTAATTTATTATTTACGCTCAATTAGTTTAAAATTCTTGTATATAAAATGTTGATTATTTTATAATCATAAGAAAAAAAAAAAATGTTGCACTTAACAGTTTATCTAGCACTGGCCTAATTTTTAATATTCAGCTGATATACACATTATATAACACCTTAAAATTAGTTTTAAAATAAATTTATGCAATTTCCTTCTTAAAATTAGAGGGGCTGGGGGGGGTGTTTTTCTGAGCAATTTTAATTTAATGTTTGAGGGAATAGTTCAAAAATCCTGTGTGGAAATGTAATTTGATATAAAGTCGTTAAAAGAAAGAAAGAAAAGGAATGCTGTTTTTGAACCGTGATCTGAATTTTTAGTCAGATGTTGCCGGAATACATTACGTAATATCACATAATTAAAATTTTTAAATATACATGTAATTTCTGAATTTACCTAGATTATATATTTTTTGTTCCCCAAATTAAATGTCTAATATTTTAGCAAATGTTTTTTTTTTTTTTTTTTTTTTTTTCTGCACCCTTAACATCACTTTCATTTTATCCAACAAAATTTAAAAAAACATTCCACATGGACATCCACTTGGCCACTTTCATTCAATAAAAGTATGAATTCTTATTCAAATGATTTTTTTTTTTTTTTTAAACTAAATATAATTAACGAGGGTTAATAAAGGCGTTAGTTATTCAGTCTTCACTTTTGAACTTAAATCGAATCGCCAATAATTTAACGCTACACCCAACTTATAGCAAGAAAGCCTCGACCTGTTGAAACGTGGATCGCATCTTTTGTGATTCTTCTTTGAAGTCCAAACTTTTAAACAATTGGCAAATTTTTCATGCCGTAACTGGATTTTGCAATCTGCATTCTTTTCTTCCGAGGGCGTATTTCGACTCCATTGTGCAACCTATCTGTTGATTCAATTACTCCATAAATGTAAATCAGTATGTATTGAAAAGTGTATGAAAGAAGTGTAATTAGATGTTTTTTTTTTTTTTTTTTAAGGGTTGCAAGTTGCGTGTTTCGTTACTTATGACTTCGTTTGCCCTTATTGTTTTATTTGCCGCATTCCAGATAATTGTTTATACATTTGATTATCTTTACATAGGAACGTGCAATTCCTTTTTTTTTTTTTTTTTTTTTTTTTTACAATTATTCTCGAATATTAGATTAGCTTAGTTTAATTTCATTAAATAAATTGTCAGTATTAATGGTCAGTTTCATTTTAGGAGTATTTTTTTTTTTTTTTTTAAATGCTTATGTTGAATGCTGACGGATGAGGTTAATTTTATTTAATATTTATTTTTAATTAGAAATATCGTGATTAATTGTTTAATGAAATGCATCTAAGCGTGGTGGACTCATCATCCTAGCAAGTATTTCTCTTTTTCGAATGAATATTTTCTTACCTCCGCCTGCATGAAACTATTATAATAAATTCATAAAATTTGCTTTCATATTTGCTAATAGTTTTATTAGTCATATCATTGAAACAAGTCCTTAAAATAACCCTTTTTTAAACCTAAGAAGTTTATTTGAAAGTGATGATTTATTCGAACTTTTAAAGCATTCTCTATATTCCTTCACCCTCACTCTCCCCCCACAAATTTTGCAAGTCACAAGGCTTGAAATGCATTTTGAAAATCCCCCCTCCCGCTTTAACCTTTGGCCTTTCGCATTATCAAAACAAACATGCAGAGAGAGTTTAAAATATTCAAATAACAATTTGACTTCTATTTAGGTATAGTATATATGGTTGTATTTAAATAATAATAATAATAATAATTAAATAGTTTAAAACACAAGATCTCATATAGATCCTGAAAAATGTCTCCCATTTAAAACATCGTTTCTGTATTAAAAAGTGCATGATACCCATCCTTCCTCCCACCGTCTGTTGTTCTTTTTCCATTTATTGTAAATATCTCATTTGAGGTATTATACAGGATATCGACAATCGAAACTTTTTCACTGATTCTTCCACCAGTATATTTACATAATATTTTTTAGTTAATTAATCGTGCAAACTTACTACTAAAAATTCCGAAAGAAAAATACTGGTGGGAGAATCATGGAATAAATTCCGACTGTCGACACCCTGTTATAGAAAATATCCCGCTTTATGCACATTTAGTTTTCTGCATGATTGTATAGTATATGGTTGTATTTAATAATAATAATACCTGCTGGATTTATCAATTGGCTACTCGGTTTTGTTAAAATTCTTCTGATTTTCAAGATCTTTTTCAAAAAAATTGTAAAATTTAGGAATTTTTCCATGGTGAAAGAAAATATCCAGAAGGTGATAATATACTTGAATGGAATGAAGCCTATTAAGAATATATACAAAAAATAAACAATAAATCTTATTATTTTTAATGTTATTTTATGTTCGCTGTGGGGGTTTTGGTGTTTTTGTGTGTAAATATTTATATTTTTAAATCTAAATTTCAGTATTATTATAAAAAATAGAATTAAAAAAAAAAAAAAACCTATTTTTTATATATCTTGCAAAATTTGCTTATGTCGTTATTTTAAGGGTCTGGGGTATCTACTATTTTTGAGCAGTGTTGGAAGGTGCGTATTTCAGTCTGTATTGAACACAATTTTGTGGGCCTCGTATCATGAAATAATAGACGGAATTTTACAAAACTTTATTATTTGTATTTTGATATAAATTGGTGCTGATCAGATTTTGGCATATATCGCCTAGGAGATGGCATTGCTATGCTGCAAATTCGTCCATCCATTTATGAGAAAAGTATATGTCATCTTCTATAGTATATAAATGTTCAAAACTTGATATGTGACATGACCGATATGAAAAACGATATTATTCTAATTTTGGTATTCGTATCATCGACAGGTGGTAAGACTATAGCTCAGGCTCTAAAATGTGTAAGTGTACAAAACTCTATGTGTCATATATTTATGAAAAACTAGGCATATTTAATTTGTGTGTATATATATCAAGTGGCGCTGCTTTTACTTGCTCCGAATTTTCTGGATGGTTATGTCTCAGCGTCTGTACCAAACTGAGTATGAAAAATCTGTATTCTGAGACTCTATAGAATTTTTTTTTTTTTTTTTTTAAATGGTAGGTAGTACTATTATATAAAATGATATAGGAGAAAGGTTTATGATGGCTACAACATTAATATGCGATGGGGGAAAGAAGGGGTTATATATATATATATATAGAGAGAGAGAGAGGAGAGGGGGGGGATGGATGGTAGGATGTTTAACCTTGACATATTGCCTAGATATACTTATTAACTATGGGTATCATTTTGTCAAAATGAAAATTTTCTAGCAAATGTAGTTTTGGGCAAAAGGATGGTGGTTTTTATTCTACTGTATCCAATACCTAATTTAATAACTTTTAATATTTTAGTGAATTTATATAAGATATTTTCGATATATAAGTTGATTATTATGGTAATTATTTAAGAATTTTTTCTCATCATTAAACTCAGTTTTTTCTTCTTCCTGTCATATTAAAATTATAAAGTTTTATTAGATAATAGGCTTAAATTTATTTTTTCTGCCAGACTATTTTTTTTTTTTTGTCGTTTTATTGTCATTATTACCATTAGGGCTTGCGTGGCAAGAATTTAGCATTGTTTGCACAAAAGCTCTTCTCCTACACCTATCTTTATTTTTATTTATTATTTTTCTGGTGAATTTCATTTACTGCTCTTTTATGCATGCATGAGAATATCACGCAATTTCATAAAGCACTCGTTGTGAATCACACTGATTTAGTGTGACTCGATTTATGATATTACTCATTGGATATGACTGTTCGTGTGTTTGTCTGTTAAGTTAGATATTTTTCAGCGTGTAATTGTATTTGATTTGGCGTGTCTTTACATTAATGCATATACATGGAATATATTTTATAATCATTTCCGTTTGTGAAATAAGATTTATCAGTGTTTGGGATATTGAAAAATATCGGTCACAAAGCTAGCTCATTAGCTGTTTCTTTCTTGTTATTTATTTTCGTAATTATTTTAATGTTTTTATTGTCGTTTTTCTGAATTATTCTTTTATAAAATTGACACTGAAATTATTCATAATGTAAAACTTATAATCAAAATGTTTTTTAATTTCTTAAATAATTTATCGAATTTTATATAGGGTAAGTACACCAGTGATTGACACTTTTAGAGCAATCTCTGATGTTTTTAATGTTCTAGACATTTAAGTTAATACATATGGCATGAAAGACATTCAGAACCTCATATTATATATATATATATATATTTTTTTTTAATGTGTAATTCTAGAAACAAATTTATTCATCGAATAACATGGGCTTTGGATTACGCCGTCGATATAAAAACTAAACCCATCACTAGGTTTTCGTGGTTGTTCACTCTGTTAGTTGAAATTAGTGATCCTTCATATCGGTTGGCCCAATGGTACATTTTTTGTCCCCTTCATCAGCATTTTATTTTTTGGATAACTATAGTTGCCCCACCATTAAAAAAAAAAAAATGTAAGTAAATGAATAAAATAAAATAAAAAGCCATGAATAAAACATTAATGAATCTTGTAAATTTGCCTATAATAGAGCATTTCTAAACTTAGCGTAACTTCCAACAGAATGTTTAATTTTATTACATTCTATTAAAAAAAACAAGATTTTTTTTTTTTTTTTTTTTTTTTTTTTTTTTGCCGTGAAAGTATAAAAATAGCAAATAATAAATACCAAAATGTTACTACCATATATATTTTAATTTTTATGCCATTTTTCAATTACTTTTCTACTGATCCTCATTAAACACTTAAATTTTTATGTTTTGCTTTTCTAAACCCATATGTCTTGTATATATGAAGGTGAAAAAGGTGTTTCTTCATTAAAGACAAATCATACTAATTTCATACACCAAAAACCAGTTGAGATGGGAATAAAATTACTATCCGAGTGCATTACTATATAATCATATAAATATAAATGACCATATATGATTACAACACTCATTGGAATGATGAAGGGGGGATACCCTCTAGTCCATGTCTGCGCCGCACGAACTCGTTGCAATTCTTATCACTTAACATAACACTGTTATCTGGAAATCAAATCACAAGTTCAATAAATCAAAAGAAAAAAAGATTCACGAACCCTACTATACATGAAAATCAACACAGAAAAAAAAAAAATCCCGCCTCTGTTCAATTAATCGAAGTTGTTGTCAGAAAGCGCGCGCTTCTAAAGCACTAATTACACACGCCATCGTCTGCCCCTGTAAGAGGGCCCGAAAAAAAGGGGGAAGTAAAAAGACAAATTAAAGTAATAATCTTCACTTTTTGACCGGTTTTCGCCCACTCCGCACTGTATTCCACCATTCTCAATCTTATTGTCTGCGAAACGGAACTGGTCAAACGATTATCTAGAAACACGTGATTAACACGCCTTTTTACTCCCCCCCCCCCCCATTTTTTGTATTCGTTTTATCTTTTGTATTTTTGATTTACTCCCCCCCTGTCTTATCCCGCTAACGAATTTGCTTTTTCTCATAATGCTTTTTAATGTTTATTATTCCAATATCCATCGGTCAAAATCTGAGCAACCCCCCTTTGCTTGAATCCACCCTTGGATCGTCTGCCAAGCATTTAAAAGCGGCAAGGCGCACACAATTACATAATTATAACGTTTGGAACGTGTTATTTGCATTTAATCGTAGACCTTGGTTCTTTTTTCATTACTTTTTTTTAAACATAGTATGAAGCTTTAGATTGAAAGGGGGGACTGATTTTTGTAATCGTGGTATTCGTTCGACGATAACAAAATTCTGCTGCTGCTGTTCCTAGTTTTTATCTTTTTTTTTTTTTTTTTTTTCCCTTAAATAGTGTGTTTTCTCTTTGTCTTTTATCTATCTACAATACTGGAACCAGGAATCTGTATTCAGTCCAACAGGAAATTTTAAATTAATGACTTTGTCTTTTTTCTAATGTTTTAATAATTATAGGTTTTAGAAATATTGGATACAATCCTAACAAATGCATCCCAAATCAATAAGCTGGGTAAAATTAATTACCTTTAATTTTTTATGTACATTTTTTCCCCAAGCTTAGTTTTTATATCAATTTTCGTAACGAATTTTGAAATAACACATGGTTGCAAAGAGGAAATAAAAGAAGAAAGAAAGAAATATAAATATAATAACCGTTGCTAAGGGACTCGTACTTAACAAGAAATTGTTTAATTTTATTTAATTATTTAAATGTTTATTGTAAAAATTATTGTGAATTTTTACTATGTACATTTATGTAGAGTTCGTAATATTTTTGTCAGTAGAGGCGCAATAGAAATTGAAGAACTATTATAGTCGCATGGAGAAAAAAAATGAATCAAAAACTTTAAAATTATTAAAGGTTATATACAAGAAATATAATTCGGTATTCAAATTGTAAATGCTGAGGATATAATATAATTTGTATACTAAAAAAATGACACAAAGTGCGTTGCCTTTCCGACCTCTGCTGTAAAGCATAATGGAAACAACTCTTCAGTAGTTCTTAATTTTTAAGTCAATTGAATTTATGTCATTTAAAGTACCAGCTATTATTGGGGGGGGGGGGGGATAAAAGTAAATAAACAGTAGTTTATTTTAGAAGTAGAAAAACTTCGTATTTTCATCTTTTCGTCTTCCAAGCTCTTCTTTTCACATATTTCTATATTTCACTTTCATCAGTAATTATTGTACCAAACATCTAGCTCAAAATCGTTCTAACGTGTGCTTTCTTCCCTATTGTTATTCAAGGCTTGTTTTAGATTTTATTTATGTGTCGACTTGTAACGACGGGGTCAGCAGACGATCCTCATAAAACAGCAGATTCTACTTTGATAACCTTTCTTTTTAATGTCACGTGCGCTTAAAAAGAACGAAACAACAATCCTGAAAGAATGTAGAGATGCTATGGTGACAAGTGATGGTTTCCCCTTGACCGTTACGAGTTCAGAACTTAGGGGTGGGCTTCATCGATTCTGTATCTAAGTACTCCTACGCTGCTGATTTTCTTAATGCTTATTTTTTATTATCGTTTTGTGATTTATCGTCACTATAAATGAAATTTACAGCAGTCTGCATTAATGATTTCAACTTTCACGGCGAAATCCTGTTTCGCTATTCGACCAATCGGGAATAACTTACATTTTTACTTTTTAATGGCCTATAGCCACAATTAACCTGTGGTTTACGACGGAGAATTCAATTATTATGGATGCGGTTTTAGTACAAATTTTGATAACAGTGGTATTCTTCTCTCTGTCCGAATTTTAAAATTCTTAGATCACATTTATTTGTGTATCTAGAAGCAAATGAAGATGAGTAATTTTCTGATACGAATACCCCTTTTAAAATAAATTATTTTCGTAAAAAAAAAAAAAAAAAAAAAAAAAAAAAGCTGAAAGGCCTTGCTTAAGTAAAGGAAATCTTATATTTATATAAGCTTTTAGAAATCATATACTATATAACAGGACATTATAACTAATGTAACCAAAACGTTAAATACATGAAAAACTAGTATGCTGTGGCCACCACAAGACTTTCTTCTATATTTTCCTATACAAATTCATTCAGTAACAGTATTAAAAAAAAAAATCGGTAACTTTGTTTTAAATTATCACATATTTATAGTTCAATCATTCGTTTTAAAGGTATTGACGAGGCCTTTTTCGAAAGATACCCATCTTGAAAATTTACCCCCCCCCCCTCCACATGTACACATTTTTTTTCCTAATTAACTACTACAATTATCAACAGTTCATATTAATTTTACAATCACAGGTTAGGAATAACTCTCATTATGTACATTTATACGAAATTTTGTCCTATATTGCCATGTTAAAAATTTAGAAAAAAAAAATACGATCACAGCGCCACCTGTTGAGCGATTGATCCCCAAATCTAATCAGCACCAGTTTATGTCAGGGGCCAACTAAATACTAAGTTTGGTTAAATTTCGTAAAAAAAAGAAAAAGAAAAATATCGATAACTTTGTTTTAAATTATCACAGATTTATAGTTCAACCATTCGTTTTAAAGGTATTGACGAGACCTTTCGAAAGATACCCATCTTGAAAATTTACTCCCCTCGAGGGGGGACTTCCCCCCAGGGGGGGGGGGGGGGTGACGAGGCTCCTACACATACAAAAAAAATTTTCCAGTTGACTATCTCCATTATAAATAATTCTTCTGAATTTCATAATGATTACTAAAAAATAATTCTCTTTATGCACATTAATACAAAATTTTGCCCTATATCACAATGTTAAAAATTTAGAAAAAGCGAGATGGCAACGCAACCTGTAAAACAATTTTTACCAAAAGTTGATAGGCACTAATTTATGTCAAGGTGCAACTACATACCAATTTGTATGATATTCTGTGCAGTAGTTCCTGAGATACAGTTGCCACAAAATATTGTCACACACACACACACACACACACACAGACAGACATTTTCTAAAAATGGTCAAATCGTGTTCTACAGCTTTCAAAACGTGTAAAGCCATCAAAAACCCGAGGTCGAAAATTTTTACGAATCCAATACTTTCTTCTATTGAATATAGAAGAAAGTAAAAAAAAAATGTAGTATCTTAAATGAATTTAAGAATAATAAAAAAGAATACATGATACTGAATTGATAGAATACCTGAATCAAGTTAAATATTTTAGCGATGCCGCGTTCCCGATTTTTATTTATTTGTAATCATTCGTGTTTAAGAAATTCAAGGCCGATCCTGCCAGGTGCATTTATGCTCTAGATCATAACAATGTTCTTAATTTATCTAATTCTTCCTTAAAAATATGCTTTTACTTCTGTGTATATCAGTAACTTAACACTTTTATTGAGTTTATTATCTATATAATTGTTTAAGCGGCATTAGAACTAAAAAATAGAAAGAAAGAAACCTTATAAATTTATGGGGAAAATATATGCATATATGATGTAATACCTAAATTGTTTGTTTCAACCTTCGCAGTGTACTTTTTTCTTTTTTTTAAGGATGGTGAAGCATTTTGTAACCCTTCACTTATAATAATATTATTATTATTATTATAAGCATTTAAAAGAAAAAGAAAAAAAAGGTTTATATATATATATATATATATATATATATATATATATATATATATAAATTTTTAGTTCTTTTTCACTTTTTTATTTTTATAATTAAAATATTTCAAATCTATTGTATTTCACTGATTGAATATCTAATTTCTGCTGTTTTTCTTTGAACGCATAATTTTTATCCCATCATTTTCGTTCGAACTAATTATTTTGTATTTGAAATAATAATAATAATGAAAATAATTATTTTCCGTTGACCTTTTTTTTTTTTTTTTTTCCTTTTGCCCCCAATCAAACCAATTACGACTTTAATGTATAATAACTTATTTCCTCAAAGCATGTTATTCATTTCTTTCTTTATTCGGTTGGAATTTATTCGCTTAATTTCTTCATTTTCTGAGAATTTACAATTAGAAATTAATTTTTGCAATAAATAATGAGAAGTTTCATTATATTGAGACCTTGAAAAAAACCCAATCTTTTATCTTTAAAATCATATTTATCATGTTGCATAATAATAATAATCATTAAAACACAATTTCATTTACAATTAAGTTGTCAGTTTCAACATTAGAAAAAAAAAAGGTCTATATCGGTTTCTTTTTCTTCTTTTAATCTTTTTGTCTGCTTATTGGCAAATATTAAAAGAAGGAAGTATAAGGGTTTATTGTTGACAATGCATAATGTTTGCAATAGAAAATAATGTAAATATTTATTATCATTAAATTAGTTTCATTATGAAAGATTAACTAAAATACCTTCATATGAATACTTTTCACAAAAATATTAAAATTGTACAACTATTTCCGAGTTTTAATTTAGAATTGCTTATATTCTGCCTAATATAAAACTCTTAAGTTTTATTATTTTGTGCAAATAAAAATGATAAGATTTGATTTTAAATCTTTTTCCTCTTGTACAACTTTTAATTTTTTTTTTCTCCATTTATTCATAATATGGGTGACAGCAAGTATTTTTCTTATCGTGAATGCTTTAATTTTCATCAGTGAAATGAAATCGGTTTAGGGCTGAATCTAGGCTAAATCTGCGGCTCTTTAAAAAATATTTTAGTACCCTGTGGCCCTTTTTCAACCCATTTTAGCACCCGGCAGCCCTTTTAAAAACATTTTAGTACCAAGTAGCCTTTTCAAACATTTTAAATGTTCTGAGGCCTTTAGCTATTTTTCTTCCTTATATAAAACCCTCTAGCAATAGTTTTGCAGCATTCCAGGAACAACAAATGCATATAGCCCACACATATATGCACGTAAAATTAGTAGTTTACTTTTGTGACGTACAAAAATCACAACATAGGAGACCGCAAATTATGAGAATAGGTTGCCTTTTTTATTGAATCCCCCCCCCCTTCCGGCAGCTCTCTTATTCTAGAGTCAGCACTAGTTAAAAATGATTGACATGACATCAGATTTTCAGTGCTTCCCTGTATACAAATCATTGTTTTGTGAATAAAACACAGCACATTAGATATTGCTGTAAAAAAAAAAAAAAAAAAAAAAAAAAAAACATTAAAACACAGATATGGGGAAAAAATGTCTTTGGGGATTTTTTAAATGACATTTTCTCCTTTCTTATTACAGTTTTAACGATTTCAAGTGATAAAAAATTATATTTACGAATAGGTGAAAGCGTCCATTTTGCTTTGACCACTCAATGAGAAAATCAACTGGTTTGTACAACGTGTCACATTTTTAAAATTGCTCAGAGCATTCAGTCATCACGAATAACAATTAAATAAAAGCTGTGTGTCATGTTTTTGCACGCGATAATACTTTATTTGCGGTGTTTGATTGTACTTCTCGCATTTTTACACAATTATCTGTTGCCTTTTATTTTTCAACCGTTTCTGATTTACTTTTACTGTTTTTTTTTTTTTTTTTTTTTATGTGCAAAAATACCAGGAAACCTTTTCACACCTATGCAAATGAAACGTTTATTTTTGTGTAGATGTATTTTTATTGTGTTTAAGTGAAGGCTTTTTTTTTTTTTTTTTTTTCCAGGGTTGAATTAATTCTATGTAGGTAGAATGATTGTTCTCTAGAAGATACTACACAAAAGGAATAACTAATAAACTATATTATGAAACACTATTTAAGCGAAAAATGTTGGCTAAATTTTGATTTGTCTTTTTTAAATGTCCTAAATATTGTTGGAAATTTTAAATATTTACTTTCTTCTATATTCAAGAGCAGAAAAAAAGGTTTCTTAAAAAAAAATTCTACATCAGGTTTTCGATGGATTTTAGGTACACATTTTAAGAGGTCCAGAGTACGATTTAACCATTTTTAGAAAAATGTCTGTGTGATTGACAAAACTTTTATGGCGATTCTATGCCAAGAACCACTGCGCAGACTTTCATATAAATTTATATGGATTTGCAGCTTGACTATCAACTTTTGGTTGATAAATTGCAAATAGCCCATATTGCAAAACAAGTGGCGTTGCCATTCTTTTTTCCTAAATTTTTAATATAGTTCTGGGAAAAAATTTCGAATAAATGTGCTGAATGAAAATTATTTTAAGGACCATTATGAAATTAAAAAGAATTACTTTTAATAGCGATTGTTAACTAGGAAAAATCTTTTAACGTAGGAGCATCCGAACTCCGTGGGATGCAAATTTTCATTATAAGTATTTTTCAAAAGAACGCGTCAATGCTTTTTAAAACGATTGGTTAAACTATAGATCTGTGATGATTTAAAATAAAGTTATTAATATTATTATTTTAACAACTCATTTCTTAAGATGTCGTCTGTAGAGCATAAAATTGACTTTCTTTTGACATTAAGTGTTATACTTCTCTGAAATAAAAATAGTCTATGTATTCATCGTGGATAATTATTTTAATAAATAATTTGTACTGCATGAATTTGAATAGGAAAATATAGAAGAAAGTTTTGTGTTGGTCAAATGATGCTAATTTAAAAGTTGTCGTATTTGTGTTTACCGTGTTTTTCTCCTGCTGAAGTATCATACTTGATTTTTTTTTTTTTTTTTTTCCTCGTCGAAATAGTTGCCGCGTGTCCTTTATATTTTACTATATTCATTTACAAAATTCTTATTATCCATTTTTCAACACCAGCTTTTCTGATTCAATAATTAATTTCTCTTCATTTTGCTTTTACACATTTTCTAATTCAGAATACGTTGTTTAATATAATTGTTGAGACTACTAAACCTAAAAATGATGCCATTAATACATTTTTTATTTCACTAATAATATAAATAGTTTGGTCTATTTATTGTTTGATTGCACAGTTTCTAATTGAGATTGGTTTAATCTGTGCTTTTTAAAAGTACTAAAATTTATTATATCTGCTTCCGTAATATTTCTAACAAATTTTTTGGTATATGAGAACAGAAGCTAAATACAAACCAAAAAAATTTTTTCTTATATTTACATAATTCAAATTTCATTTAATCCTTATGGAGTTTATCTAATAGTCCATTTTATTTATTTCAATCAAATTACTATGATTTTTAAAATGTGAACATTTCAAGTAAAATTAATTATTTTCAAAAAATTCTAGCTTTTATTTTGAAAATCGATTTTTATTGTTATCACCATCATTACTCTCGATTTATCATCATCGAAACCATCCCTGTAAACAATCACTGGCGACCTATCTTGGCGAATCGAGCGGCTGACCAGTTCACCCACCCACACTGCATGTAATGCGACCAGTACAGAAGGAATTTCCAGTTTTAGGTCACAAATTCTGCCCATTTATATCCATCCGCTTGAATGCATTATAATCGCCATCCAAATTGCCCTCAACAACTACATGCTTCTCCCATTTTATCTCACGGGTAAGGTTCAGAATAAGGTATTGCATTACATTGTTATTGTAGAATCATTTGAAGTTTCAAGTTTTTAGGTTCTCATTCATAGATTATGTCCTGGAACAAAGAGCTTTTCGATTAAGATCTGACACTGTCGCATTCGCAAAGGTACTGTGAACATAGAATTATATTGCCATTAAAGTGAATTGAAAGCTGCATTATTTATTCATTTTGGACAGCTTTTTATTTATTTATTTTTATTTTTTCCTCCTCATTATGCTATTTATTTCGAAAAATATTTATTAATGCCAGAGGCTTATTTCTATCAGTCGCTTATAAAAGCGTCGCCTCTAATTTTATGAACTACTTGAAATAATGTAAATTTTTGTCAACATAAATTCAGGCAAGGTTTTTGCTTAGCTTTGGAAAAAATTTGAACATATCGCACCCCGGCAAGAAAAGTGACACACATCAGAAAATGTCGATTTTTAATTTATGTCATTGAAAAATTTGTATGAATTCCTGTATGATGTACAAGAAAAGCGTAACATTTATCTCTCAAAATTATCCACCTGAAAGGCAGTTGTGTTAGTTTTATGTCGATGCTTTATCGTTATCTTTACGTTGATTTTTTCTTTCTTTCTTTTTTTTTTTTTCTCCAATACTGCATTTTTGAGTTGCCAGTTTTCTTGCCAGGGTGCGATATTTTTACACACACACACATTCAAGGCAGCTTCGAAAAAGTATTTCTCTGAGTATAAAGCTGACGTATATATGACTATGTAATCTTTGAATATCTTTGTTCATGCATTACTTGTTTGCAAATATTATTACATGAAATCTTGCATAGTTAGATGGTTGTTTCTGTAGCGGTAGAATTTTCTTCCATGCACGATAGTTAAATAGACTTAAAGCACTGTGAATATGCATGTATGTTTGTAGATCTGCATGTCTAATTTAGTAAGTAAATTTTAACTATATGACTCTATTCTATAGGCTATGTTATTAATGCTTCACACTTACTCTTGGTTTGTATTACACTACCTGATGTGATGTCGCATAAATAATAGAGAGATGCTTACATTATATTCAAGCAACGATTTTTATCATCTTCTATTAACGAAATAATTTATTATTATAATTATTATTATTTTAATGTATAAAATTTGTTAAAATGAAAAAAAAAAAAAAAATAGGCAACATTTAAAAGAGAGAAGAAAAAAGTTTGTTTTGATTTATTTTAAGGAGATATTGGACGTTTTAAATCTTTTTTTTTTTTTTTTTTTTGTAAATTACTGTTTTAGAAATATATAATGTTGCATAGATATGCATTGAAATATAACAATATTAAATATGTTAAAATTTATCGAAAACTATTTAAATTTAGAAATATGACATTAAAAATTAAAAATTTTTTTGAAAATTTGTAAATTCTCCATGTGCCCTAGTTTTTTACTTTTACTCTCAATTTTACACTATTATTGTTTAACAATATATTCCAAAAAATTTTCGGTATTACTTAAAGTATTCATTGATAAGTTTATTATATATATAAAGATCTGAAAACTATGTGAAACGAGAGCAAAATCAAACAGAAATAACATAACAAATGAAGCTTAATCCAACGTAATTAAAAAATTAGGAGAATTAATTTTAAATAATTCCCTTTCTTATACACTATAATTCTAAAGGACAAATTATTGCAAGAGGGGGGGGAAAATACTAACAAGGAAGGGCCACCAACTGTTCAAAAGGTATTTATACACGTTAAAGGTCTAACTGAGCTGATTAAGAAAATCCAACTTATGGGCAAATGCGCCCCTAGTGTGCGTTTTTCTCTATGAATAACAGACTCTGCAGTACTGTACTTTCCAAAGTTTCTACCATTATAATCAGCTTTGGAATAGATTCTCATTCTAAATACGATTGTACATATTATTAGTAAAGAATTTTACTATTTTGTAGTTATTTTGTAGCAACATTAAATCTGAACTATATCAAAAAAGGGAATAGAAATAAAATAAGCATTTGTAATATTTATAGTAACGAATAGAGCTACTACTTCATATTTAATTCCATTATAAACATTATATTACAATATGTATAGAATTATTAATTTAAAGAATGAAAAAAAAAAAAATCTACTTTTTGCCTTATTGCTATAGTAATTTGTTAAATTTCTTTTAATAATATTCACTCACGCAAAACAATAATAAAAACTCATAGTTTGATTTTATATCATTTTCAAGTTGATTGCGTCAATGATCTCTTTTGTATACTTCGTACAAAGGTAGCATTCCTCTTGTAAAACGAGCATCTTTTTATACTTTAAGAGAGAAATTGTTTGAATTTCAAAATGCATCTTGTTTCTCCCCAACCTCTCATAATATATCAAATTTAGTACGAGAATCTATTTCTGAACTGCTCATAATAGTAGAAACTCTGGAAGGTACAGTACTGCAGAGTCTGTAATTTACAAACTTAAATTGAGAAAAACTCACGCTAGGGGGCGCATTTGCCCATAAGATGGATATTTTCTTAATCAGCTTAGCTATACCTTTTAGATGATAAAAAACATGCATAAATATACCTTTTGAACAGTTGGAGACCTTCCCTTGTAAGACGTTTCTGATAATAGCACTGGACCTGTTATTAATTTTCTCGGCATCTTAGTAAGAACAACAAAAAGAGCCAAATATGTATATGTTTAAATGATGATTTTTTTTTTTTTTAATTTAACTTGTCAGTGAATCCATAAAGTAATACCAAAATATGTTTAAAATATACTAATAAACTACATTAATGTAAAATCGAAGGGGGGAAAAAAAATTAATGAGCGGGAGAGCCTTTAAAAGTTTTTTTCAAAATATTTAAAAAGGCATATAATTCAAAGAAATTTTATTATACTTAATATTATTTCAATGCATATATAGGTACGCAAATTTATATAATTCTGAAACAGTAATTTACAAAAAAAAAAAAAAAAAATATGACGTACTTTAACATTAGCATTCTTTTACCCACTATTTTTATCTGATCTAGTATAAAATCAGAATAAGAAATACATTTATGTTTTTTTTTTTTTTTTTTTTTTTTTTTTGGGGGGGGGGGGGGGGGGGTGTCAGTAGCTAAAAATTTATAAATGATTTCATTAAACTATTTTCGGAATATGTAAAAGTAAAGTATTATTCAAATCCAAAATAAACGACACCAAATATGTTACAGGAAACATTCAGCAAGTTATGAAAAACTGAAAGTTTACAGTTTTGTTTACCACAAACGTACAAAAAAACGACGCTGTTAAAAATTTGTAACTTGTTTAAATCACTGCGATGTAAACCTTGGCAAACACTGAGAAGCTGACAGAGAGAACGCCATCTATCGAGCCGATCTGTCACTTCGAGCTGTGAAATGGGCGGGTTCGATTTTACTGATTGACAGTACACTAGTGTCGCCCTCTCTCGGTATCTACCGCCGCTATTCACTTCTCTTAGAAAAAATAACATTCCGTCCGAGACGTTCACGGACGAAAGCGACGGAATTTTCAAACGGTGCATCCTAGCATCTGCATCCCCACCCCTCTTCTTGGAATTCCGTGAGTGATGTGGCGGGATGATGCGTCAAGCGATTTTCCTCCGGATGCTGTCGTCAGTCGGAAAGGTGAGTTTTGTTTTCGTTTTCGCAGTGGCCTTTCGGGATAAAGGTTTGTTTATATCGCTACTATTGTGGCAACAAGATGTGCTGCTCGGTTATTCGCTGCTATTGCTAATATAGTGAACTCGACTGCGTTATATTTAATCGACAATTTATAAATATTTATATATATATTTTTTTTTTTCTTGAAGGGAACGAGATATTTCTTGTCTTAAGTGCGTACAGTTTTGAAAATACAATTAGCATTTTGCTTTTGTTTTAATATAATTTGATTTAAGAATGACTTCATTTCTTATTTCTTACAACAATTAATACGGGGGGGGGGGTGAAATTTTTTGTTTATTTTTTTCTCCCTTAACTGCAGTAATGCCAAAACCCTTGTTTAAATATTCCATTCTATTTATTTAAATTAACTTTGATTTATTTTATTATTTTATGTGTATATTTATACGTTTTACGTAAGAGGGGACAATACCTAAAACTGTGGACAGCCAAGGACCATATTTTTCTAAGGGAAAATGTGTTTCCACAATTACTCATTACCTAATGTATTTTTTAAAATTACGTTTTCACATTCAGAAAATTCATAACCATTAAATGAGTACTCATATTCGAATAATTAATTGATTTTGTTAATTTTTTTTTTTTTTTTTTTTTTTTTTTTTTTTTGAGTTCAAAAACGCAAATTTACATTAAGTAAATTTTTCTAATTTTTTAGGCGCAAGATGAAATTCTAAAAATATAAAAAAATCAATTTAGAAATTTTATTGATACATTGATCAACCATGAAAATTCATTTTAGATAGATTGGAGTGAAAAAATCAACTCTATAAATAACCCCTTTTGTACATCTGTCTAAAATATAAAATTAATTTTCGGAAAATGAGTACTCATTTAACGATTATAAATGTTCAAAATGTGAAAATGAATTAATAAATAAATAAATTATAAAATACATTTGGTAATGAGCAATTATGGAAACAAATTCTCCCATAGAATAACATGGGTCACGGCTTTCGGCGAGATTATTTATTGACTGCTCTTAATGTAAGGTATATTTTACATTAAATATACTTATTAAATTTAGATATCTTATTAATTTTCTAATTTATAAGAATATATCCTATATAATGATTTGTATTATAATTAAATAAACGGATACATTTCCTTAAACAACAGAATTAATTAGTTGTAACAATGTCAGCAGGGTTCATATTCCCCAGGAAAAAAATAAAGTTAAAATTCTGGAAAATTTTATTATAAAACCTGGAAAAATAAATATTTACTTTCTCTCATAGTATATTTTACTTGTTTAGCTTCATATTGAGATTCAAATTATTAAGTATCATGATCAGCAATAACATGACCATGACATCATATAGTAGAAGTATTTTCTCCTCTCTAGAGGAGTGTTTCTTGTGATATGTCGCTAATATTTTCTTGAAAATTGTCTGGAAAAGGCATCTTTTCACGAATTATTCTTTTTTATAAAATCTTTTTAAATATATTTTATCATCACCACAACTTATTTTTGAATTTATGCGGGAGTATTTTTTACATATTTTAGTTTCATTACTATAAACTAAATAACGAGTTTATTTTATTTATTTATTTACTTATTTATTTTTTTTCAAAAATAGAATCTGGCAAGATTTTTGTTGTAAATATTAATGTAGATATTTTTTGACATGAATTATATATATATATTTAAATACAAAATACTTATGTTGTAAATATATTTAATTTTTATATTTACACGAAGATTTTTTAGCTATAGTTTGGTGAAAAATCTAAATTTATCGTCGTTCCTGCCCTACCCCTTCTTTGAATTCAATGATTAAATTTATTTTGATACTTTATTGATATAAGAAACATTGTTTTTTTTACCTTTACACATACTTTATATTGTACCAATAATTATCTTGTGTAACGCAATATCGCAAATAAGGTTTATTTGTCTATGTAAATGTAGACCATGTTCCATCTGTTGACTTATTTTTACATAAAACAGTTTTAATGCATCTAGTCTAAAACATAAATGAATGACAAAGGCTCTGGAATTAGAATACTTCTTATACTTAAAAATAAAAAAAGGTTTTGTACTCTTATTTACTTTACAATATTTGTTTTATTATACACTGTAGCTTTTTAACTCATTTTACTAAAAATTAAGTTTGGTTTTTTTATTCATTTATTTTTACTTTACTTTTTTAAATCAAAAAATAAACGATAACTTTAGTTAAACCATTCTTTTCTAATATGTATATACGTATATAGAAATTATTTTTCAATGAAGCACATTTTTTTTTTTTTACATTTAGCTCACGTTTTCGTATAGCGTGGAGCGAAAACAATGATGTGGTTTTTGATGATTTTGGGGTCCCCAAAACCAGTGACAAATAAAAAACTTTTTAAGCAAACAATCGTATGTTGCAAAAACATGCAATAATTGTTTCGAGTCGAGATGAATAAATAAGCACGATCCTTCATTGAACGAAAAAAAAGTACATATATGTAGGCGCATAAAAGCAGTAATCCGAAAAAGCAGTATCCTCACAAAATTAAAATAAAATAAGAAAATAAAAAGTTACTGACGTAAAAGGTGTTTTTTAAAACGGGGGGAGAGGTGGGGTGGGGTGTAATATCACAATTAGATTTTACAGGGTTTTTTTTTTTTTTTTTTTTTTTTTTTGTGTGTGTGTGTCATGCTCTGAAACAATTTACTTTAATATATTCTTCATGTTTATTTCTTGAAAGTATCGTTAATTTTACATTTTTCTTTTATTTCTAAATTATTGAGCTTATTGAAAATATTGCAAAAGACGAATTATTTCAGATATATATTACACCTTTACTCATTACTCCTTCATTAGATATGTTTTGTCTATGCGCCTATAATTTATTAACGTATCAAATTTGATGAATAAAATTTATTCTGATCTTCGAATTTTACGCATATTTTCAGACTTTTTATAAAAAAAAAAAAATCTCTGAAAAATTAAAGTTTTATTTAAAAGTTCTTATCTTTGAAAATTAAATACCAAATTTTTCATGACATTTTACTGCAATAAACAAAATAATACATTTTTAACTGTGTACCATTAATGTATTGTTTTATAATGTTGTGCAAAGTTCTGAAAGACCTTCGTCATATGTTCCAGCCAGGTTTCCTCGAACCTCCCTATCACCTCTGTAATCAACTCTAATTGACTAGTTTATTATTCCACATTACGGTACAGAAGGATAATAAAAAAAGGCTTATTATCTCAGGTAACTGTGCGTTACCTGCGCATAGCCCTGGGTATCGTTGGAAATTGAAAAACCTGAGAAAAAATGGAAGATCTTTGTCACTGAGAAACTTGTCAACCGTAGCTTACGGGGGAGATTATTGCCGTGGGACGGATTAAAACTGATATTGTTATATGCTAATTGATTGCCTTTGTCTCTTTGTGATATTTTCCCTTCCAAATTAATCACGATGGTGTTGTGAGATATCTTTTTAATCTTTCTTTGGAAAATTAGCTATTCTGTATCCGTTCTCCCACGCTTTTAGTTTTCTTTCAATGGAGGAAACAACGTGTCTTAGATAGTTTAATTTTGAGCCATTTTCATTCTAGATTTTAAGCTTGAAAAGGACTTATCGTGATAGTGTGAAAGATTGTGCTATTCCATGTTAACTTAGGATGGGGAAAAATCAGGGGTTCATTGAAGTTTTGATTTGTGGGAAAAAAAAATTTATGAAAGCTTTAGTTTTGCGAAATTTTTGTTATAAAACAAATTGGAATAAAATCTTTCATTTTAGAAGTCACACTGTTTTATTATGTTTAATATAAAGTGTCATTGATTCAAGTGTAGGCAGCTATTTCAAATCAAACTAAAAATATGAAAAAGTTTTATAAAACTATCATTTATATAAATCCAAATTTTGCTAAAAGGTTATTTTTTTTTTCTTTATAAATTTGAAATTTCTCAAGAAATCAGTTTTATAAATTTAAATTTGATGAAAGGATATTTTGTGGAAGATCCAATTTTTTTAAAGGGCTCCAATGTTTTATGTAGATAGACTCCTAGAACCCAACCAATAAGCGAGAGGTTCTGCTCTCGGAGCTAATAGACAGAGAGTGCCGAGTTTGATCCCAAGTCACACTCGTAGGCCTAGCCTTTCGGAGTTTTCCGTGGATATCTCTTAAACTCGTGTAAATATGGTCAAGGACCCCTTAAAAATAACACCCCGTGGAAGGCATTCTACTCAGGCTTAGGAGCCATGTGTATATAGACCTTAACCCCTACGTCACTACACCGACTCCTGGGAACACAACTAGCTGTTCGATTACAAAATTTCAATAAGATTGTTGTTTCAACGAGGGGGGAAAAAAAAGGAAAGAAAGCTTTATGCTGTTTTATACTATTTTTTTTTCATCAAAAACTACAAACAGCCAGTTCTTTTTTTCCTCACTCGAGACTTCAAAATGTATTTTGAAATACTACTGCTCTATTAAACTGTTATATTGCTTTAAATACTATTTTTCATTATTGCAAATATTTTCAGAGTAATAGCATTGAAAAAAACTAGTATGATATGGCCACCACATGACTTTCTTCTATATAATTTTACACAAAATTAAATGTAATACAAATTATTTATTAAATTATTTTCCATGATAAATGCAGGCGATTTTCATCTGACAGAATTATATCACTAAGTGTTGAAAGAAAGTCATTTCTTTTTTGCCTTTTTTTCTCAGAAGAAATAATTTTTTTTTTTCTAATTTTTTTTCCATTAAAAAAAAAAAAAAAAAAAAAAAATCGATATCTTTATTTTAAATTATCGCAGATCTATGATTCAACCATTCATTTTAAAGATATTGACGAGATATTTTGAACGATACCCATATTGAAAATTTACACACACCCGGGAAAGGGGGGGGGGGGAAGCGATGCTCCCACATACGAAAACTTTTTTCTCTAGTCTATTACTACTATTATCAATAATTCCTATTAATTTTACTATCACACGTTAAAAATAACTCTCATTATGTACATTTATACGAAATTTCGTCCTATACTGCCATGTTAAAAATTTAGAAAAAATGGGATCACAGCGCCACCTGTTGAGCGATGGATCCTCAAATCTAATCAGCACCAGTTTATATCAGGGTCCAACTTAATACCAAGTTTGGTTAAATTTGATTCATTGGTTCGGGAGATACAGCGCCCACAAAATTTGTGATACACACAGACAGACTGACAGACATTTTCTAAAAACAGTCCCTAAAACTTGTAAATCCATCGAAAACTGAAGTTCGAAAATTTTCATGAACCCAATAATTTCTTCTACATATATTAGATAGGGGAAAGTAGGGAGTGATGGGACAGTTTTGACAAAAATATTTTTTACAAATTTACGTTTACTGGTACAATACTGTAAGTTTCAGAGAAACAAATTGAAGCTTTTTAACATCTTCTAAAAATATAAATTGATGGTAATTATTAAAATATTAATTTTATAAGCCAATTAACATAGTCATAAAAATGTCCCATCCCTCCCTTATATGAGGGAGGGATGGGACATGTTTATAAAGTTAATAAAATAAACACGTAATATACAGACATACTATGAAAAATGACAAAAACAGTGGGACACGATGTATGTAAGGCTAATTAATTACTAATAACATCTAACATCTATTTTATCCAAAATTAGAGTATAATGTACCACTTAAATAAAATTTTCAAATGCTCAATCAGTTCACTTTTTTTTTTTTTTTTTTTACTTCTAGCAGATAAAGTACTGTTTTTTAGTTCAAATATTCAAAATTAAGTTTTTGAATATTAATATTTAATTTACATGTTTTGTAGTTCCCTGAATATTAATTAGGTTTTTAGTGGCTAACCTGTGTGCGTTATCATCAGCATATCTCAAGAATAATTTTACCAAGCTGTAATTGGTGAATGTAATTGCTTTTGTATATTTTACCATATCCAGCATAACTGCTCAGGAATGAAAATTAATTTCTCATACATATATAGTAAATAAAGTATTTTTAAAAGTTAAAAGGGTAAACAAAAGTCGTGTGAGTGCCACACCAATTATTTTCCATGCTTTTAAATTTTTTTCGTGCATTTTTTTTCTTCCATCTATTCATTCATTTGCCTCTTGATATTTTCTGTTTAAGGAGTATCAGAATCTTCATTCTTCTTCCTTTTCTTACGTGTCCCATCCCTCCCTTTTCATTATTTTTCAAAAAAACAATTTATTATTGGACACATGCTACTTTTAGGCTTAACTTAGCTACTAATTCATAAAAGTTATAGTATTAGGTATATAAAATATGAAAAGTAATTATGCTAACATCAGTGAGTGACGTTGTAAACTTGCCTTGAAAATTAAGCAATTGTTTACTTTTAGTGTTATAAAATAGTTTTTTTTTTTTTTTTGTTACATAAACTTACAGAGTTTTCCAACTAAAATGATACATAGCAACAAATATGGGGCTGTAGTTACTTCACCTGGTGGAAGTGTTAAAAATTAAAAACAATGTTTATTTTAAGAATAATTTTAGGTGTCCCATCCCTCCCGACTCTCCCCTATATATATATAGAAGAAAGTAAATACATATATATATATTTAATTTTATAGCTCTGACAGTAATTTCAAAGAGCTATTTTTAACATCCACCATCCCTTCATTTTTTTTTTTTTTTAAATCATAGGGAGAAAAAAAAAATATCATCAGATTGATTATACATTTTGCATCAAAATTGTGTTTTGACAAAGCGCAATATCTAAGTCAGTGTATCTAGTTTAAAAAGAAATGTAAAAAGTATTACTGTGCTTTAACAATGAAAATAAATGTATTATCTAGCCGAATATTGAAATTTCTGCTAACCCATTTTTCTCCTTCTCCACCCCCCCCCCCCCCTTCCACACACACACACACGCGCGCGCATTCTAAAAAGGCATTTCTATACTGTTAAAAATTTGTGTAAATTTACTGAAATATTTATCCGGACCCGGAGTCTCTGTAAATGTACAGTAATTCTTAGTTAAAAGTAAATAATCGACATTCTAAATTTTTATTCTGTAATTTTGCTTATTTTATTTATATCTATCGATAAAAACTAAAAATGAGTGTTTTTACTTTAGGAAAAGCATTTTAAGTCACAAATATATATTCTCGCCAATAATTAATTAAATTAATACTAGTCAGTGTCCAAAATTTAACCCTACTTATTTTAAAAGAAATATTTTGTTGTTAGTGTATTATTTGTCATGGCATATTTCCCTTACCCTTAAAAAAAAAAAAAAATAAATAAATAAATAAAAAAAAATAAATAAATAAAAATAAAATATTATTATTATTTCGGAAAAATTGTAGAATAAATAAAAAGTAGGATTCATTTTTCATTACCTGTATAATTACCTTCTCAGGTACTGCACTAGAACAAATTTTCCTGTTTAGGTTCATAATAAAGTAAAAAAATCAAAGTACTTCTAAGTGTATTTTAGTTGCGATGATTTAACACAGCTATATGTATATATTATATCTAATTATAAATTGCGAAAAACATGTTTGACATTAAAATTTTATTAAATATATTTAAAACACTTTAAACACACGTAAATATAAATTTATTTAAAAGATGTTAAAATTTTTTTATCCAAAGATTTTCGCTTTAATAGTAAATAAAAGAATACAAGAACATATACGAAATATAAAAGAAGCAAATAGTTCTACTCTAGTCGACTTCATCTATGCCAACACAAACGCCAACCCTATATGGGATAAAGCCAAAATTATTACAGCACCATCTAATATCCAAGAACTTTACATTTCCGAAGCTATTCATATAATTAAATGCAAAAATGCAATAAATTCCAAAGATGCTGCAATTTTACCAATAATTTGGCACAATATTATAAAATAGTTAATAGTTTATTTCTGCTTATTCATGATGTTTTTTCTCCCACAATAACCTCGTATGATATGCAATAGTTCCAGCTTCTCTCACTTTTCTTAACTCCTTGGTCCAACCTCTACCGGAATTCATATTGTTTTTTGCTGATATTTAAAATATATCACGTTATTAAAAGACTTAACTGTTGACTGTAAAAAGAAAACATATTTAAAACTGCGCAATGGAAACGAATCATAAATCCCTGCTGATGCTTTACTATTAAAGCGAAAAGTTTTGGATACAAAAATTTTAACATCTTTTAAATAAATTTATATTTACGTGTGTTTAAAGTGTTTTAAATGTATTTAATACAAATGACACGTGTTCAATTTAACTCTTTATTTTTTAGGGATTATTTATTAAAATTTTATATGAATTATTTTGTATGGAATTTCACTTTTCTTATATACATATATTTAAATTTCAATATATATATATAACTGTAATTTGTTGAAGTGTGAATTAAAACTTGAAAACCAATATGCGTATTTGTGGAGGCGTTGAAGGTTTTTTTTACTGTCTAACTATAAATATTGATTATACTAGTTCACAAAGTTCATTTTATAATAGATGCCATGCAAAGGTAAATAAATACCATTAATTAAAAATAATATTTAGTTTCGAAAAAAGTTAGTTATTTATAATGTTACTTTTTGACTTTTCCACTTGTTTTACACATGAAAATCAAAATTCTGTTAATGTAACACGACTTACAATATCTTTTCATCTGTTTTTTGACACCAAAGCTGTTATCTTACTTTTAAAAAAAACTTAGTTTTTCTCATTTTCCCTTACCTTTACCGGACTTCCTGCAGGGTTATTTTCTTCTCTTCCGAATTAAACTGAGTTTGATGCTATCAGCTGAATAATAATTCTGATGGAAATAATCCCGAGTTTGGATTGAAATGTACCCTTTCCCACCGGATTTCCACGCTCCTTGGGTCAATGAGAAAGATAATGGACCAGATTTGAATAAAGGCTTGAAGGTGTAAGGACGGAATAGCTGACAACCCTCTAAAATCGATTAATCAGGAATTGTCTCAGATCTATCTGCGTGCGTTAGCGAAAGGAAGCCCTCTCTATTCCTTGTGTCAGGATTTGCTTTAAAATCTACATCCCTGTTTCTCTTTATCTAAGAACTGCTGTTTGAATAAAAAAGGCCTTGTGATTTTAGTTATGTCCACTTTTTTAGGGATATCTTATAACATATAATAGGATTTTTTTTTTTTTTTTGTTATGTTATAAAGTGAAGTTACTTACTGACCGCATAGAGTATTTAATATTTCATTTTATAATTAAGTAATAGATTTCTTTGAGAGATGAATTTTTATGTATTCCAGGTTACCCGAGAAAGAAAAAAAAAAAAAAAAAAAAAAATCGGAGAATTTTGATAAAATAATTTAGCATCCACTGAGCCTACCTTTACTATCCTCCTGCTCTTTCTTCGTCCCCTATTACGACCCTATCAGATGTAGTATCCGATATCTGCATTTGCCCCCGACAATAATCTAGTTTTTAGGCTCGCAATGTAAATATGTATTCTCCTACCTTTCCCCCGGATACAACATTATAAAGAACTATATAGTATGTAACTCCGTCAAAAATGACGGAATGTGAAAATAATTAAGGTAATGAATCAACGAAGACTATGCCTGCTTCGCTGGTCACTATATTTAAAGGAAACTCTTTTCTATATCGCTTTATAAACCAAAAAAAAAAATTTTTTTTTTAATCATGAAATTGCTCAAAAGCCCGCTTCCTGTCCCCACTGCCTTCGGCAGCGACCCACTTATACTCACACTCTTAGGTGCCTATTGCCTGTGACAATAGCTTACCAGTGGGCTTCCATTTGGGTGCTTATCAGATGACAGTTTCGAAACGGACTGTATCGAAAAATTTAAAGTAGCAATTTTATATTTGAATCCCAGTTACATATGAACAACACTGTACGTGGTGTATATAATATTTTCTTTCACGTTATTTTCTAAATTTATTTGATTTATTCGATCAACTATAAAATAACAATTTCACGCCAAATATAATATTACACTATGCTATGATCGGCTACATCTATCGCATGAGACAATTTTTTGTGGTTATAATAATAGTTGAGTTAGTTAATAGTAGTTGGTATATAGAAAAATAATTAATTGAATATTTAAACCTGATCATGGCACAGCCTTAATGTAGCTCCCATTGGCGACTTTTGAATTTTTATCGTAACTTTAGACAAAAATACATAATTTATGTTATTATTTTGTTTGTTTGTTTTATTTTCGTTTTCCTTTCCTTTCTGTTTTTCAACATTTTATAATTTATTTAAATTTTTTATGCGCTACTTGGCTTAAAGTGGCTTTTACGAAAGTGGAGTCCGTGGCGAAAATGTCGATCTATTTCAGCATTAAAATTTTAAAATATTACCCAGGATTACCAACGAATTAGCTTTCATGCCAAGCGCGATTCATCCGTGCCAAAAACATACTATTTAAACAAACCAAAAACGGGGAAAAAAAAAAAAAAAATAATAATAATGAGGTACATTAAAAAAAAGGTTATAGTTGTTTAAAAATAATAGTAACTGGTAAATGTTTTGGCAACAATTAAGAATGTAAATGTCCAGTCATTAGCAGGTTATTTTCATATTTTAATTAATTTTAAAAAAATCTAATCAAAACTTCGTTACAAATAAGATACCAAATGAAAGGGACAATTTTTCTGAATCCGTCGGACTAAACAGCTTATCGATCGGACAATTAGATTTTTTTTTTATTAACTGAAGTATGAAAATTAGGTTTCAGCTTGCTATATAGATGAGTACGAACCGAAATCGTTACCTCTCTTGCAAACTATTATATATAGATATTTACCAAATTTTTGTATCTCAAAAAATCTCAAATTCCATCAAGACCTTGATTTTTTAAGAATTCGTAGATTTTATGAGAAAAATGTGCTGGGCATTGATTAACTGACTATTTTCATTATACTCTTTGAATGTCATTTATTAATTTATGTATTATTACACACATTATTAACTTGTAACGTAATTCTTTCTTGCGTTAATTTTCATCACTTACTATTAATCACAATTCATTGATTTATATTTTGTAATTTCTAGTTTGTTTAGTTTTCTTTCATTCTTTTCTTTTTTTCATATATATTCCATAAATGAAGCTCTTTCTTTTTCCCCAACTACAATAAAATAAAATACAGTTTTTAGCTATTTCTTCAGTGTTAATTTACATTAAATATACTTTATGGACTTTATTTAATGACTTCGGTCTTTTGTTCTTTGTTATATTGTTTATAATTTGTTTTGTAACTTTATAGGCCTCTGTAACTTTTGCCTAGCCATTGGAAATAAATAAAAAACAAACTTTATGGAAATATAAATCAATTCTTAAAATTTACACGGAAATGAAATACAGAGATTAAAATAAAAATAAGCTATAATAGTGATTTAATACTTTATAGCTACAGATTAATTTAATGCATTCTTGTAAATTTTTGTAGGCAAAATCGTGGAAATTCTTAAGTTGATATTCTTCCTTTTTAATGTTTGTTGTGCAATTAGTCTAAATTTGAAAAAAAAAAAAATATTTATATTTACTCAGATTTAAATATGTGAGAAAAAAAAAAATTGACCATTTTTAATAGTTAATTTTATTAATTGTCGTAAAGTATTTTATTTTTAACTTTCTTTTTTTAGTACGGAGGACTATTAGTCTCAATCTACGGATAAAATGTTGTCGCCAGTTTTACAATGGTTGGACATTTATCGAAATCGAAAATATAATTACATAATTTGAAAGCGATGTTATAATTTGAAAAAAAAAAAAAAAAAAAAAAAAAAATTAATAGTCCTCCGTACTAAACTAAATTCTGCTCTTGAGAGAATTTCATAAAAATCTTTTTTTCTTTTCTTTTCTTTTCTTCTTCTTCTTCTTTTTTTTTTTTTTTTTTTTTTTTTTTAAGAAAAAGAAAAGAAAATTAATAATAATGAGTATCGAATTTCAAATATCGTTCAAAAATGTTTACGAGTTGATTTAAAAAAAATTTTTTTAATGAAAAGAAAATCCACGCGTAAATATTAAAATTGGTGTAAAACTTTGTGAAAAATTAAACTTGCAGGGTAAAATTGACGTCATTATAGCTCTAAAAGTTTTTTTTTTTTTTTTTTTATTCAATTAGATTAAACTGATTATTATTATTTATTTTTTTTTTTTTTTCTGAAATGTATGTCACTGAATGCATATAAAAGCCATAAAAGGTTTATTTATTTATTTTTTAATTTATGAAATTACTTACATTTTAAGAAAAAGTAACAAATTTCCTTCAACTTTTATTTTCCAGAAAAATATATAATTTTGCAAAAAATTAAAAAATTACTTAAAATATAATTCCAGGAAAGATGGAATTATATTTTAAGATTACACACACATATATATATATATATATATGTATATTTAAGATGGATTTTACCTTCATTTCACCCTTTTTGTGCAAAATCTTTTCGTTGAATTCTAAAATTGATTTATCTTTGAAAGAAGAAAAGTTTTCTTACACATACACATGTATATCGGTATATTATGTCTGTTTAACTTTTCATAAATAAATAATTTTTACTAAATCTTTCACGGCTATCTATTATGGTTTTCTATGAAAGGAAAGAAAAAAAAATGCCTTATAGTTGTATTTGGAAAGAATATTAATATAGTTGTATCATTGTTTGATCTAGAAAATGTTTTTGTTGTTAGCTCATTTTTTTTTATAACGAGATTATTAAAGAAAGTTTCTTGGGAATTGTGTCTAATATATCATTCTAAACTACTTTAAAAGAGCATATAAAAAAATAAAATAAAAAAATAAATAAGACCATCATAATTACGAGATTCAATACCGCGTTCTTTTGAAACAATTTTACGCCAGAGTGATTCGATTTATGTTGTTTACAACACAACGTAATAACCTAGGATAACTTTTTTTTTTTTAAAGAAATTTTAATAAGTGCTATTATTGCGCTTGTATGTAGAATAAAGTGGTAAATTTAGAACAGGAAATATCCGCTTATTCTCATTGTACTCTGCAATCAACAGGTTGAAGAAGAAAATTCCGGGCGAAAAGGGCGCCCCCTTCAGGTATCTTGTAAAAAACTTCTTACAGCTGTAATTTTTAAATGGGTTGTCGCGAAGGGTTTATTAGTGACACAGGCACACAAAAGGAAGAAAGATAAAGATGATGTTTCATTTAAGAGATAGTAAATTGGTTGCATTAATTGTCGACTAGTTTTGTGATTAATATCTCTAATTTTACTTTTTCCTGTTCTGTGCCGTGTTCACCTAGCTGTCTAATGGTTTAAATAACATAACTTCTAATTGGAAAACGCTTGGTGTAAACTTACATCTTACTAATAATAAATTTTCTGGTCTTTCAGTGAAAAATTACTCTCGCCTGAAGCATTAAAATAAAAATTCGATTTTACTAGAAATCTAATTTCTCGCATGTTGCTATCATAAACAGAAATTCCTTCAAGAGAAAAAAAGGGTTGGGGATAAAAATCTCGCCTACAGAGATGAATGGAAAGCAAAATCGAGTTGATAATTATTAATAATGTTGTATAAAATTTTACGAAAACACATACCTTAGTCAGAACACTGACATACAGACAAACCTACCGCAAAAATTATTATAAATTTTGCTTAAAAGAGTTTTAAAACTATGTTTATTAATTTTGTCAAGATTAATCATAATGTATGCAGTCCTGCTTATCAATTTTAAAATTCTTAATGTAGATTTGTGAACAGTGTTCAGCTTTGGTGTCAACAGTGATGTACAATATTTTTAAAGTGTATTTTGAATGGTAAAAAGCAAATGATAAAGTAACTCAAATATAGATAAAATAATGAAATTCCACTCTGTGATATAATATGTGTATATATATATATATATATATATATATATTTATTATTATTATTAGATTAGTGTTAAAGCCAAATTAGGCCAATTCATATTATATATATATATATATATATATATATATATTTCATTTTTCTTTCTTTCTTTCTTTCTTTTTTTTTTTTTTTTTTTCTAAAATTGCTCGTAAATCTGTCACAGAAATAGTATGTTTTTATAATAATAAGTGTGTTTCTTCATACTTGTGTTACTATCACCTATTCTCTGTAATTTTTCATGTAATTTCACTTCCATAACTTTATTGTACTTACTTTTACTAATTCTTAAGAGTAAATACGTGACATTAAGCTCATCATTTTTTTATTTATATAAGAGTTCATTCATTTTTTTTTTTTTTTTTAATTAATTTACAAAAAATTATCAAATTTGATTTGTAAATTTATAAACAAAGTCTTGGTAAAACAAGGCTTACAAATTTTTAAAAATATAATAAAAGGGAAGTACGAACCAGTGAATGTATGTACGGACCGGTGAAATCTGAAAATAAATGGTCTTGCAGACCAGTATTTATAGCCAGTATTTATATACCAGTATATACCAGTATTTATACAGTAGCAGACCAATAATCCTTACTTTCTACCCCCAGCTTTAAATAATCCTTATAACTTAAGATCAATATTTAACACTGTGAATTCAGCTTTATTATCGACTAAAGATACTGGCATAGAAAACAATTCTCAAAAAGTATTTTGATAATTGCTGCTTTTTTACCTCACTTTAATATCATGTATATATATATATATATATATAGAAAACCTTTTCAAACATTGAATAGATGAAAACAAGAAACATTGAAAAAGATGAAACAGAAAAATTCAAAAAAAGATTGCGACTGTCAAATATCCATAAATAAACCAAAATAGATATAGTTCGTGAGGCAATTAATGTAATTTTGAATTGATGACATTTATAAAATGTTACAAGTTCTCAGAAGTTAATACAAGGGAAGAAAGGGAAAATGAATTCAACATGAAGAAGGTAGTTTTAGAACTAACAATAATACTATGAATGTTGCGCAAATGCAGCATAACAAATCATGTATTAGTGAACTAAATTTATTAATTAGATTTTGCCAAACATGGGCATACTAAAATAACAGAGAATGCAAAATTTTGCATCCAGAGATAAATAAGTAAAATCATTCCAATATATATATATATATATTATTATTATTATTATTATTATTTTTTTTTTTGGGGGGGGGGGGGGGGGGAGATATAAAATTCTCGATTTAGAATAAATTTTTTTCACGTGCGGAATGATTTACTCCCAAAATGATTTTGTCTTACGAAAAAAAAAAAAAATATTTTAATTCAGAAAAATTCAACGAGGTTATTTCAAAGGTTATCAGTTTTTATGAATTGCATCTTTTATACTAGTTAATGATGAATTAGTAGTTAAGTGACATTAGAAATAGGACTTTTTAGATAAACCTGATAAACTATAATTTATTGACTCTGTCGTATCTGTATTTTATTTTATTTCAATTCAGTTTGTGTGTGTGTGTGTGTGTAAATATTACTTTGAATTCTTCCGTGATCATATTTTTGAGAGTCTGTAATCTCGCATAATTCCAACATAAATCTTGTCTTAATATCTGCGCCCGAGCCATGTTTATGGTATAATTTTTCTGATGGTTTACTCCAAAAATTTATCCGGCATTTTAATCACAGCCCAATATTTTACGAGCCAATAAACCTCCTAAGTATCATTAAAGAAGTTTTTCGTTCCGGCGATTTACCTTGTAAAGTGCACGGTCAGAAAAAGACGAAGGTAACTGTAAGCAATTATGTAAGAGAGAGATTCTTGGAAGCATAAGTTCTGATCCATTGTTGTCACGTTTGGAGGTGGATGTCGCTGCTACTTCATCCGTGTAGCTCTGGGTGGATAGTTCACGTACCCAGAGTCCTTTTTCTCTGCATTTGAAAAAACTAAAGTAGCTTTTATGAGATGTAGGAGGACGGCTTAACAATGGATTTTTTCGCTATCTATTTTGATAAAATTATTGACGACGGAAATACCTTTCGTGTTTAAAGATGTGAAAGGGTATTATCCTTGTCTATTTCTAGAAGAAAAATTTGTATGATATATTTATTTCTAGTATTCTTGGAAATAGTGGATTATAAAAAAATAATAAAAATAAAATAGAAGGTTTTATTTTTACACGTGTAATTTAGGGTTGTTTCGTTGAAAATTTACTATTTCAGAGTAGTTTCTGTTGTAATATTTCACAATAGTTTTTTAATAATTTACCACTGACAATAATCCATTACCCCCAAGAAACTTAGCATGATGGCAATTTACTCAAGCAAACTATGGTATTTGAAAATCAAACATTAGAAATTTAATAAACTCATCTTATATATATTGGAAGAAGTAAAGGAGAGGGGGAGGGGGGGGGGAGACAGGCGTTTCCGTTGTTTTAAGATTGTATCATGAAAATATAATTGGTTATTGTAGCTATAAAACATCGAAACTCTTAAAACACAAGACTAAAATAATTAGTAACTCTAACTTTTATATGCATGCACATTTATGTCAATATATACTTAAAAACACTATATTAATAAGGTTGAATGAAAACGTTTTATATTAAAGAACAAAATATTCTTTGTCGAAGACTCCCTCCCACCTTATTCCATGTACGTCTATTGCGTGTGCATTATGTTGTGTGCATTTTGTGCGTACGTTTTGTAAACTATTTGATCCTTAAAGAAATAATTTGTGAAATTGTCAATATGTACATTTGTAAAGACATGCCTAAGTTAATTTAAACATAATTGTCATTCATGAGAGGTGTTTGGTCTGCAATTAAAGATATTTTCTTCTTGTCTAGATTCTGGTTTTGGCATTTTACAGAATAAGTGAAATCGACAATCACCGCCCCCCCCCCTCTTCCCCAATCTCTTACGGGTCGACGAACCGTCGACGCTTATAATGATAGTATCGCTGCTGTAGAAATACTTGCTACTTAGGCTTAATGAGCTGTGACCGATTTTAAAGTACGTTTATAGTATGTTTGTGCAGATTCTTTTGAATATTATAAGCTTTTTTGAATGCTTCTTCCATTCGCTAATTCTAGTCTTTAGGATTCCGGACATATTTTACTACTTGGAGTGCAGTTTTGTTTTCTGTTATTGGTTCTGTTCTTCAAACTGCTTTTGTTCTTAAATTGCTTTCTAAATGAATGTTAAAAATTGTTGAATGCCCTTTATCGTTTTTAATGACAATGTTTAAATATTGAAACAATTTTTTTTTTTTTTTTTTTCCAAAAATTTTTCGGGAATAAAATGATCTGCTCCCGGATGTTATTCTTCACTTTAGGTGCATTTTATTATGTATTAATACGGAGTAAAAAGTATTAGAATATGTGTGTTTTTATTTATTTATTTATTTTTCGAAATTACTTTTAACACAGGGTGAGAATGTTGCTTTGAGTATAGTAGTTTATTTATTTAAATCCATTTATATCTTTCGGTTCCACAAATTATCCAAAAATTGTTAAAAATTGACATTTTTATGAAAATTAAATAATAACGATAAAAATGAAATTAGTTATAGGGCGGGGTGGAAAACTGTGATTGATATATATATATATATATATATATATATATATATATATATATATACAGTAAAGCACCGTTTATACGTCTTTTACATTTATACGTCCTTTCAGTGAAGTCCCGATTCATTTTTATTCATTTTAATGCAAAAATTCTTCGTTTATACACCGCTAATATCGGTTATACGTCTTTTCCACTTTACTAAGATTCACAAAATTTCTCGATCTATCGGTATTTTCCATTCTAAATAAGACGGATTTTTCCTAGAAAGCATCTTAAATGGAGGAACACAGGAAAGATCGAATAATACCGATCAAAGAATCAATTGAATTCACAGTAGAATTTTGATACTCATACACAAGCAGCAAATCAGACGAATATTAAAGATTTTTAGCGTTATTAAATAATTATCTGGCATGACATATGCTTAGTATTAAAGATACGCAATACATATAATTAATAAGAAATGTAACATAATACTCAATATATGATATATGTAATTAGTACCCGGTCATGCATTAATAGTATAATTTTTCTCACTTTTTATAATAAATCTTTATTGTTATTATTATTATTATCCTTAAAAAATACATAATATAAATTTATTAACTTAAGAAACTATTAATTAGTATTTTCATATAAATTTTGTTTAAGTGTCATTAAATTTGTAGTAATCAAAGTGTTGTTATTAAAATTTTGATTATACGTCTTTTCATTTATACGTCCTTTTATGTCAGTCCCTTGAAAGACGTATAAACGGTGCTTTACTGTACATATATATATATATATATATATATATATGTACGCACACTAAAGTATCTAAGAAACAACTTTACCCTCCTACGCCAAGATTATTTTCGGGGAAAAAAAAAAAAACAATTTTTTACTTTACCCCTAATATATCCGCAAACAAAACTATTTGATTTTTGAATAATATAAATGCTAAATAAAATGTTAGGTTGGCACTCTAAGAACATATTCCAGTCTCATTTTCTCTCTCTCTTTTTTATAAAAAAATTCTGAAAAAAATAACGAAGAATGCAGTCAATCTGTATAATATAAACTAAGTTTAAGAGTGTAATTTAAGGGTTTTTTTTTTTTTTTTTTCACGTCATTATATAAACGGTTCTTCTACACTTTTTGACATACTTGAAAAGTATAAATATTTATTTATTTAAGCATGTACGTCCGTTTATTCTATACATTCATAAAAATGTAAGTTTTAGATATCGACACTTTTTAAAAATAACTTACAATATTTGACAAGCGATACTTATAATAACACAGTTATGCATGAGAATTGCTTTCTTTATGGGAATTTTCTTTCCTTTCCGAAGTTAAGTGAATGAGGCTTGTTACAGAATCCGAATAATAATTCATCTGTAACAAGTATATGTAATTCAAATAGATCTTCTCTTTAGATTTCGCTGTTAGGCGTTAACAACCGCATTAAAAAGTGTTTATCTTGTTCATAAGAAAAAGCCTTGTGTAACGTGTGAAAATTTGCAATTTACCTTGTTTAACTTGAAATTTGATAAAATGAAGTTGTTAGCATGCAATGATTTTTTTTTTTCTTCATATATAGGCTTTTACTACGTTTAATAATTCATTATTATAATATATATATATATATATATATATATATATAGTGCAGTTGTATAGTGAGTGATAATTTTAGTTTTATTGTTTATTCTTATGATTGATTTTATTTTTTAAGTAATAATGGTGATTGTAGAATTTAAAAGTGTGTTTGTCTTTTGGTTTTTCCTTTTTCTCTTTGAGTCTGACATTATTTGCACGTCCTTTGGGTGTTATTGGACATAGCGTACTGTAAATTTTTAGCAAATTGCATACAGTAAGACATAAATAACACCTAATTTGCATGCAACATTCAATCTATGCCCTTGAAAACGTATTGATGTTGTATGTTTCAAAGGATGCTTAATTTTTTTCAGAAACTTTTATTCATGTTCGATCTAGTTCTTCATGTGATACTTGGTTTCATCTACTGAAATGTTTGAAAAGGTTATCAATATATATATATATATATATATATATATATATATATGATGATCTCATTAATTGTTCATCGTTACGGAGAGTATTTGTTAGGAATCATTAACTTTAGTTATATGGCATTTTATTTATTTCCTAACCGCCTGCTCCAAAATGTCTCTGATCATGTTTTTCTTACAATATATACAGTGAAACCTCTCAAGTTGGACACCCCTATAAGTTGGACACCCCTCTAAGTTGGACGCTTTTTCTCGGAACGGAATGTATCCATTAACATTATGTCTAACCCCTATAAGTTGGACACCTCTCTAAGTTGGACACTTTTTCTTGGAACCGTAGGTGTCCAACTTAGAGAGGTTTTACTGTATATTAATTTTTACAGAAATTAAGAAGAAAATATATCACCTGATTTCCATGATTTTGGCAAATCTGGACTGTCCAAACATCGTATTTGTAGTCTATGATCATCAACTTAAAAATTGTAAACTTATGTAACTAATAATTGCTTTAAAAAAACTCTGAAAAAAATTATATTCTGTATCTTTAAAAAAATTTATATTCAGTTTATTAATATTCTAATAAAGTTCACATTTTTACTATTCTGCACATATTCATCGTGGCGTTTTGTGAAATAATACAATTTTTAAAATACAAATTTATAACTTTAAAAATTATAGTAGTTATTTGTACCTTTTTATAGTAACACTAAGTTACAATAAATTTTAAGTAACCTCTCAGAGTATTATAAGCATAAAATTAAATTATCACAAACTTTTAATCGAGAGTATATCTGTTATTATGAACATATATGCTACAGTGATTTAAAAAAAAAAAATGAACATTATGAACATATATGCTACAGTGATTTAAAAAAAAAAAAAATGTTTAGCTTTCATAGCAATTCATTGTGGTTGAATCATCATATTCGTCATTTTCCAGTTATGAATTTTGTAAAAGAAAAAAAAAAAAGTTTTTCCAGATTTATTTTCCCATGCTAGAATAGCAAATTCTAAATGACACATTTCCAATTATTATTTGTGATAAAACTGCAAATTTGAAATCTATCTCGAACGTTTAAAACGATCGAAACCCAAACCTACCTCCAAATTTTTAATTTATTTCAATTTTCTCATGAAGCTATTTCTTTTTCTTTAAATGTTAAGCTGTTTCCAGAAACACGTGTGTCTTTAAGGGAGGGTTGGTGGACATTATAAATATTTTACTAGTATTCTCTTCGAGTTATAAAATTTTGCGTACATATGCATTCAAATATAGGGGAGACCGGGGCACAGTACACCACTTTTACACTCTTAATTTTTTTTTCACAAAAAATAGAAAATCAGTGTACTTGAAAAAAAAAAAAAAAAATAGCAAACAATCTCTTAAGTCCTTCTTGACATGTCTTAATTTTTTATAAAAATATTTCCAATACATTATGAATGAAAAAATAAATTATGAGCATTCACAAAGTGGACCACTGTGCCCCATGACCGGGGTACAGTGGACCAGCCTCTTCTGTTTATATTATAAATTACTTTTTTTTTTCTTTCTTAAAAATTAGTTTCTTATACTATTCTAGTCTAAAGAACATAATTCAAGCATTTTCATGAAATAAAATAAATAAATAAATCAAATCTCAGTAAGAAAATTTACTAAGTTAAAATAGATAATTGTTTTTTATTCTTTTATTGGTATTATATAAATCAAGATTTCTTTTTTTTTTTTTTAATCGAATATTAATAAATATTTTACTACTGTTCAAATATTTATTATATTTTTAATTATATTGAGATTAGTTATTTTACATTATATTTGTACGATCAATTTAACTAAATGTATTAAGCTACTTCTTTTGCTTTTCACATGTGATCTCTAAAAACAACAATAATAAATTTTTCCTACTATTTATTAAATTAGATATTAATTTCTCTTATATTAGTGCTATGTAATTCAAATAGTTATTAAATTTAGATATTAATATTTATTATATTGCTATTCAAGTATTTATTATATTCAGAAATTTATTATTTTTATTTATTTTATTATAACATTAAGATATTTATTACTTTGAAATATTAATACTTTACATTTTATTTGTATCTATAAATTTAACTAAAACAAATATAAGTATTAAATCTAATTTGTACGCATTGAAAGGTGGTCCACTGAGCCCCGTGCCAGAGTAAAACAAATAATAACTAGTATGTTGTGGCCACCACATGACTTTCTTCTGTATTTTCCTATACAAATTCACTCTGTAAAAATAATTTATTAAAATTATTATTTAAAAAAATTATCTTCCATGATAATGCAGATGATTTCCATATTAGAGAAGTAGTATAATACTAAGCATCCAAAGAAAAAAGTCAATTTTATTGTCAATATTACATTTTTTTTTTTTTTTAAAAGGAAAAAAATCGATAATTTTATTTTAAATTATCGCAGATCCATGGTTCAACCATTCGTTTTAAAGGTATTGGCGAACTCTTTTGAAAGATACCCATCATAAAAATTTACACCCCTCGAAGGGGGACTGGGGGGGGGGGGGCTCCTACACATGCAAAATTTTTTCCCCAGATGACTATCTCTGTTACAAATAATTCTTGTAAATTTCATAATGATTACTAAAAAATAATTCTTTTTATGCACATTTATACAAAATTTTGTCCTATATCACCATGTTACAAATTTAGAAAAAGCGGGATGGCAACGCAACCTGTCAGACAATTTTTACCAAAAGTTGATAGACACTAATTTATGTCAAGGTGCAACTACATACCAATTTGTATGAAATTATGTGCTGTAGTTCCTGAGATACAGTTGCCATAAAATTTTGTCACACACACTGACAGACAGACATTTTCTAAAAATGGTCAAATCATGTTCTACAGCTCTCAAAACGTGTAAATCTATCAAAAACCCGAGGTCGAAAATTTTTACGAATTTAATACTTTCTTCTATTGAATATAGAAGAAAGTAATAATAAAATAATATACAGGTTATAAATATGCTAATGATTTTTAGGAATTTAAATACAGCAATATCTTGCCTTCCTTTAACAGCTATGTAGTATTTATAGTCACTAGTTCAGTCTTTATAAAATTTTAAAAACTTCAATGTGGAAAAATTACTTTGAGCAGCTCGAAACATAAAAACCGCTCAAAATGGTCATCTTACTATTTCCCATGTGATTTTTTTGGCTGTATACTACTAGTACCATGCTGCCATACATGAGTATCCATATGAACTAAAAGAGTTGATTACTAATAGATTTAAATAGGGGTGGTCCACTGTGCCCTGTCCTCCCCTATATTAAGATTTCTCGAAAACTATTTAAATAAATAAATAAAATTTATTTTAAAAAATAAAATATTCTATGCTAATAAGTGTTTTGTCCCCCCCCCCCCCCGATTTTACATTCTGAAAAGTTTAAGAATACGTATTATGTATGCTAAGTACATTTGGGTATTATTTTGTGGATTGATAGGTAAGTTAATTTTTTTTTAAATATTTTTACAAAATTAGCTTATCAATCAATCCACAAAACAAATACTCAAATATATTTAGAATGCATTGTTATGTAAAATCGAGGGAAAAAAAATAACATGGAGTATTTTATTTATTTATTTTTATTATTATTGAATTTTATTTTTGTAATTTAAATAGTTAAAAAAAATCTTTTGATCGTAACTAACAAAATTGATTCATAAAATTTATCATACCTTTAAGGCTTTTTTACTCTCTTCGTTTTCAGGATTTATGGTCACTTTACATCCCCCCCCCCTCCTCCCGCGTGAAACTGTGGTGCCCTATGACTGAGATTCCCAAAACACAGTGATGAACATTCGATCAATACATCATGGCCAGCGCTGAGTAGTTAACATCTATTTGAATACAGCTAGGTATATTCAGGTATGCCTATCACTGGAGGCTCTATTGCAATTATCCAAAGTAATCAAAATTCTGAATTCGTTCACTTGTCTTCCGAAAGATTCCAAATTCAAAATCGAATAACTTCTGCACGATCTATTTCCATAATCAAACAGAAAAACTTTATAATTCCTACCCCCAGCGGAAACTATCTTGTAGGTAATTGCTTGCACTTTCAGTTAAGAGCTAGTTTTTAGTTCTGCAAGAACGACAAAAGATGCTGCGCTATTATACTGAGGTTCGGTTACCTTTTTTTTTCTTCTTTTTGTGCTTTTTTTAATCGTATTTTCATCGGATTACGATCCATTTCGGCGCGAGACTACTATCATTTTAAAGCACTGAAGCGTACCAGAAAAATTTGTATGCAAAATACACTCTCGTAATTGTTGTTTCGTTAGTATTCCTATTTCGTTTTCGTGGCTCATTTTTCTTTTTATCTTTTTTTCTGGTTTAAAGTTACATCTGAGAATTATCTGGAAGTAAATAAAAATGAAGGGGAATTAAAAGTTGATTGTATATCTCCAATTCGCTGTATTTATATTTATTAAATATTTTAAAAAAGAGAGAGTGTGTTTAAATGCATCAATTTGCTTTGTGCCTAATATATATATATATATATATATATTTTTTTTTTTTTTTTTTCCGGGATTTTGTTTATTATTGTAATAATTAACAGACTGATTTATGGACATGTATATCTAGCTTTTCAAAATATCACTTTTTTCTTCTTTACTTCTAAGTCATATATTTATGCATAACTGAAATTCTACTTTTCTTTCTTTTTTTTTTTTTTTTTTTTTTTTTTTGGAATCATTAGTTTCCATTAATAAGCAATGGTCGTTACATTTATTACAATATGCCGTATTAAATTATTTTAATATATTACTTTTGTTGAAGTGCTAAAACCGGAGTTCATGAAACAATCTGTGTTCACTAGTGCTTTTCTCAAATGTTGCTGCTGCTTCTTCGGCCTCACTAATGACTGAGCAATTGGTAGATGGGAAGTGCCGGGTTCGATACAGGTCGCGCTCATTGATCTAGTTGTTCGGAGTTTTCTGTAGTTTTCTCCGAAACTCGCGTAAATAGAGCTAGGACTACTTCGAACCCTCCTCCCCTCACCCATGGAGGTCGTCTCATCTATAGGCCTAGAACCCACAACCAACCTTATTCTTTTTCTTATCTCTCTCTCTCTCTTTCTCTCTCTTTTTTAATTAATCCTTTTCAAAATGTCTCCCATCCCCCCCCCCCAAAAAAAAAAAAAAAATAATAATAATAATAAATAAAATAAATGTATAGTTTTTTTTTTTTTTTTTTTTTTTTCCCACAAAATATAATTTTTTCAATTTTTGAGATGGACAGTCATTTGAAAGGGATTTAATTTAGAAGAAGAAGAATTTTTTTTTTTTTTAACACACAAATGTGTAAGGATTATCGTAACGCAAAAGTAGTAGGTAAGAGATTGTCAAATCTTATACAGTCGGACGAAAAATCGTTATAACTTTCCATTATATTATTTGACCAGCTGTTTACATTCTCAAAACTTAACTGGAATTGAACTCGAAAATAAAAGTGTTAGACATTACATTAATTTGCTAGTATGTAACATTTAAAAAAAAAAAAAAAAAACTATAGATGCGTCTTACAGTTGGGCATTCCTTTCATACCACAGTTTAAAAATGAAATCTTACATTTCACTAGAAAATTGGTTCAAATTTATCTATAATCAGTATTTTTATAAATTTGATTCGTTGTGTTTCACTACTTTTGTAGGGTGATAAGGGTGAAACTTAACCCCAAAAAATTGGTTGCAACTAAATTTTTCTAATTGACGCAATTTTTTATTTATTTTATTTATTTTTCAGTGAAACTTTGAACTATGAATATTTATATGTGTAAAGACCAATTTATTCTACCTATTGTCAGTATGTTAACACACATTATTTTTGACTATTTATACTCCAATATTTAAACCTAGAAATTCAATTTTGTTGGTATGAAATTAACGAATTTTCTTTTGCCACATACCTATATTTTTATTTTCCATTTTTACGAAAATGTAAATCTGAGTTATTTTTCCTTTTTAGTTCTTCCCCTGGTGGTAGTTCTTTTCGAGAATACACCCTACTATGCACCTGTTTCTTTATAATGCGTAATATTAGTCTGTAACTCATGTAGTTGTTTAAAATTACGCTGTATGTCAAACTTTGATGCAATGAACTGCATAAGAGAATTTATGACTTTAAAAACTCTCATAAAAAAACTTGTATCTTTTGTACCTTTTTTGTAAATAATATCAGTTTATGTATTTGTGTATTTCTTTTGTACTGCTGTTATTATGGTAAAGGCTGTTATTGCAGCACACAAACTGACTCAGGAAGAGATGATAGGTTATTTAAAATGACAAAAATGATGTTCAGTTATCAAGTGTAATTCTTGAGCATTTCATGTTACAGCGTCATGCTTGTTTGCTTGTGGTTCTGTCCTAAGCGTGTTCATCACAGGTTCACTGTACTTTATATGTATGTAAATTTCAAACGTATGTCTTTCAGTGAAAATGATGTGTTCAAAAGTGTTGTTTCTGCCTATGCGTATTAGGTATGCGACACTGCTATGCCGTCTGATTATTTCGTGGCTATCTCATCTTCAGAACGAAATAAATAAAAATCTCGTCGTTATGCTCCAGTAGAAGGTGGAATATTTATAAGATTATTGTTATCCTTTTCTTAATTTTTTTTTTTTTTCTCTATTACTTTGTGTCCAGAATGTTAAACAAGTGCAGGATGTTTATATGACTCTTTAAATGAAAAACCATTAGAGTTCCAAACTCTTGAGAAATTCTAGAAAGAGTGTTTCGATGTGCTAATAAAGTATGAAATTATGCTGAAAAGCTACCGTAAAAAATTAAGAGAATTGAATTACACAATGTTTGTTTGTGTTATGATAGTGATATAAGTTCATTGAAAAGAATTGATTTCAAGGTTATATTGATGGTCATAGACTGTAAACAGTTCCAGTTTAATTTTCTTAATCCTCTGACTTATTCTAAAAACGCCATTTAATTAATTCTGACAATCTTTGAGATATAATATAAAATAGCAAATACAAAATGTATGATCATGGTTATAACAAAGCATTTTTATAACGTATAATAATTACTATTGTTAGTAATACGAAAAAAATATTTATTTTAATGTATATAGGTAGAGGAAGTAAAGACGAAATTTTTGGATGTCAAGAAGATTGAGTTATTTATTTAAACAATATATATATATATATATATATATATATATATATATATATACACACACACGCACTATGTTCATGAAAGGAAATTACAAATTTAAAAAACATTATTTATAAAAGTTTACTTTCTCTTCATAGGAAAAGAATCAAAACTATAATTTTTGGAAAATTACTATAAAAGGTTGAATTAAACCTCAATATGTATGTGAAGTTAGAAAAAAAAAATTGCATCCAAAAGTTAGGATTAAAAATTTATTTGTAACATTTTAGTATATTTTTGCAAACCTTTATTATTTTCTAAAAATATTTTTATTTTTTGCCAAAATCTGTTTACATCCACTAGTCTGATTCTTGTTAAAGTTTCACATTATAGCCTAACAATTTATTTTGGGGGGGGGGGGGTCTCACCTGACACCTTCTAATTTGTCTAGTCTATAAGTTACATATTACACATCTGCCAAAAATTATTATTGTTTAGAAAAACTGCAGCATGTTAGGAAAAGGAACATCACCTTCTTGACATGGCTCAATCACCACCTAAAGACATTTACACTCAATTTGAGGATACATTTTGATCGTTTATTCTCACAGAAAATGACACCTTCTAGTCAAGGTTACAGATAATTAAGCTTACCAGGTAAAGGTGAAGCATTTGATTAACTGAGTGCCCGGATGTTCAGGTACCTTAAATGAGTCTTGTTTTTCTCTTTTCCAGAACCAGCTGGGGGAGGAGACCAGCTTTTTTTCTTTTGTTTCTGTTGTCATCAAGAAACAAGTCTTTAATAGAGAGGGGGGTGTAGGTAACTCATCCCCCTCTACTTTTATAGAATCATTTCCTGTGACTCAACAAGTCACAGTCCTGTAATGGTTAAAAAGACACAGCATCCGTCATTAAAAGTGCGCTAATGAGTGATTGCTGGAACCAGATTAACAGCCAATTAAATACTGTTTCCTGTTCTCGGACGTTTGTCGTCATAGTAAAATGAACTCGTTCATGAGTCCACCAGCCGAGATTATGAATGGACTAGTAGTAAGCGATGATAGTATAAGAGATTTCGGCTACCATTCATCGTGGGCAACCAGCGAGTCGAGTCGAGTTGCTTGTTGATTGATATTAGCCGTCTGCGTTTTCAATTTTATTCAGCCTGAACAATAAACGTATCGCGCTAATCACAGCAATTAGGTTTCTCACGTACGCTTAATTGATGTTCTGGAGGAACAGCAAGCTCATTAAGGATGACTTTAATTTTTCTCTACCCATTTAGCAGATTTATTAATGAAGAAGTCTTTGATATGTAATAAACAATAGTTAAGGATCTCTGATATTTTGAGTGCTTCTAAAATATTTAATGCGGCTGATTATTAAAGAATAGCAGTTTAATTACATGTCTGAGAATGAATTATAATAACTAGTTTACAATAAACTCAGTCTTAGTGAGTCAATCAATCTTTTTTTCACTTCCTCTAGCGCGTTAACATTGAAATTTAAGTTTTACCATTTGTACTAAGTGAGTATTTTGAGAGAGAGATGTGGAATGTAGTTTAAAACCTCTGTTTTTCTTTCCTTATAATAGATATTCACTTAGTATACATTTAATTATTTAAATAACGATTTAATTAGTGTTATGCAATCAAATTAGGTTACTGAAAAATTTTAATTATTAAAACTTTTATTCATCAACAGTACGTTTGTTATTATAATTTTCATTTAAATGTAAATTAAATGTAAAATAACAAACAAATCTGGTGTGAAACAACCACACGACTTCCATTACTCACTATTACATGTATTATATACATTTTTTTAGAAATAATGTGATAAGAAGACATAAAATTGATCTAACGAAGTAGATACCTAACAAATTTCCTATAAGAGAGAGCTGATATATATATATATATATATATATATATATAATAAAGATGATCTATTAAGCATAGTAGAAGCCAAGCAACAGACACAAGATCACTGAAACACCAATGACCAATAAGATTATATATATATATATATATATATAAAAGACATGTAAAACAGAGTTTTCATAGCGAGTTAAAAAATAAGGAAAAAAAAATTATAGTTATATTTTTAAAACTGACCTACCTAATCAGGATGACTGTTAATTTTCCTGTAATAACCACGTAATACATGAAAGAGGATATCTAAAATGGATTTATGTAACAATTTTTGAAGAAAATCATCAGGCCGTTTTTGAGACCCCAGCTTTTACCAAAACTTGACATGCTCAATTATTGACCGGAAAACAATAATTACATACAAAAGGATATTTAAAAGGGAGTTAATATGGTGAGTTTGAAAAAAAATCCGTACTGCCGTTTTTAAAGGAACGCACTTGCGTGACCTGAAATTAAGCTATTTATACAGGGCGCCTATCAATTTTAAACAGTGATTTATTTAAAAAATTTTTAGAAAGACGAAAGAATAATTTTACTATAGTTTATTTATTTTACAACACAGACTAGTTCTTCCAGAATAGATCTTTTTATTTATTTTTAATCGGCAATCAACATTATAGTGTTGAGTGTACTGTTTTAGTCTAACGAAGAAGTTTTATTTTTTATTGTCAACCATACAGACATTTAGTCTGTGTTAGTTTCAAAGTTTATTGATTCAGTTGCATTCTTATTATTGTATCAAGCTCATGATATGATATAACATTATTCTGCACAGTTGCTTATCATTTGGTAACTAAAATTTAAAACAGTTTTGATTTGAATCAAAATTTAACATTGTACGGCAATTATGTATTGCAACCATTAAGTAAGAAAGATATTTTTAAGAACAACACCATCATTTACATGTTTTGTTCTGTGAAACTATTTAAAATCGGATCACATGGCAATCATCAATGTCCTAAATAAGCAAACCCTTTCTCGCGACATTGTCCCAGTTCTATCGTGTTTCTTCTGCCCTCAACATAAAATACCTGAACAATTAAACCGTATGTCCACCCCTGCTTGAGCTTCCAATATCCTCCTGGGTAACAATTAAGGCCTTATCTATCTTACCTGCCTATTGTCTCTTACGTCACGAGGGGCAGATGGAACATCTTGGGGTTGGGGGAAGCGTTGAATCTTTTCGTTCGAGAAGACACCGTGGGAAACGGGGCCACGTTCAGTTGCCACATACTCATCATCATCATCACCGCGTGAATGAATCTGCAATGATTCTTTTTTCTTTATTTGGAGCCGCCTACACATGCGCACGCACATACTAACATACACGGACACCTGGGAGATTTCCTTTCATTAGATTCTCATCAAGAGCTTTAAAGGGTGGACAAGCTAGGTTATCCTTTCATTTGATGATGCTTTCAAAGAGGTGCTCGCTGCGGACTCAAATGAGTTTTTATGAGGTTGCTAATTTCTTTTTTGTTTAGCGGGGGCAAGGGAATAATCAGCGAGTACTCGCGTTAGGAAAATAAATGACTCCAGTTGGCGAGTATCAAGTGTCATATCTCTATTCATAATTCAGCTAATGGCGTTGTGTTAAAAATAACAGTACAGTTAGCGCTGAGGGTTTCTGTGTCATTTTTGAGGTGTTTAATTTTTCGAAGTTTTTGTTTTTTAACACGCTGAGCGCCACGCGAATTTTTAATAACATCCAGTAAAATTCCTTAATGATATTATCCTGTAATTAATAAAAATTAAGTAAATTTTAAATAAAATTTCAATAATTACTTAAAACAATGTAATATTTTTAGTTTTATATCATATTTTGCACTGTGAACCATCGATGGTTGACGCGGCTTTACATCATATATAACGGCGCTCAACGTGTTAAAAATTTTTACATTGCGTTCGTATATATCGCAAGTTTATTGGATTTTGTGGCTTAATCATTAAGAGTTAAATCATTATTTTCACCTTGTACCTATTAATCGATGTACCTATCATTGTATGAATTATTGCTTAATTGAATTTGACTCTCGTATCTGTGGAAGGTGGTTCATTTGAAAGATTATACTGTATAAACCCATTTCATTTAAAAGGAAGATAAAAGAAATTGAAATGATTTTCTTTTTATTTGAAATTCTGAATTGTTAAATACTTTACATTTCGGTTAAAATACTGCTTTGAACTGTGTAAGAAACCGTCATTTAATTTCCCTTGATTTTAAATATTTTTTTAATTTTTTGATTAATAAATTTAAGGCACTGTTCGCAATGTATAAATATGTTCGCATGGCTAAATAAGACAAATACGTCCCACTGAGATTTCAAATTTGATTAGTTACCTATTATCTGCAATTTACTACAAAAAAACACTTTTAAATATACTCTGCAATTAAAATAATAATAATAATAAATTGCTTCATTTTATGACCTATTCGTTCCATTTAAAAGGTATGCGATGTCAAAAAAATAATAATTGTAATAATTCGTAGACAAAGAGACATTATTGAATCAACTGATTCTTGCAATGAAATTGCCAAATGTCTATTATGATATCATTTTTGCTTTGCATTCGAATCTGTCGTGCTGCTGAAAATTATTACAACTATTGCTACTATATTATCAGAATTTTATTTATTGAAAGTATTTAAAAATTTTTGAATTTCAAGTAATATATCATTGATATTGATGAATAGATATGTTCAGATTTGAAAGCACCATCATATCTAATGAGGTAGTTTAATTTGATTATGACCCCGCCATCCTCTTGAACGGACAATCTTTCTGTAAAATTACAAATTTATTGTTAATATAAATATGTATATATATATGTATATATTATCAATGCATAATTATAAAATTTTTAAGTATCGATTAAAGAATTTATTTTTTCAAAAATAACCAAATATTTAATCACTTTTTATTCCCAATATGAACGTAATTTTGGAAATCGAACAATATTTCATACCTAAAAAATTATCTTTGTGTTTGGCGTCTCTTTGTGAAATGACACTTTTGTGTAATGTCTGTTCTCTGTAATTGTTTTTTTATAGCCAAAAACTGATTGGCTCAAATTTCGAAACCATGGAGAGAGAGAAAAAAAAAAGTTAATTTCTTTTTTCTTAATTTCTAGCGTGGGAGTGGCAACGCGTTGGGATCGTGACAAGCATTAAGAGTTACCTCCATCTCTCCGTATTTTTCTACGCTCCGTGGCTACCGCTTCTTTTTATTTTCAGTTCAGTTCAATTTTCGTGACTCCTATGTTTGTTTTTGACGGTTTTATGATGCTAGGATAATGCGGTAGAATCGGGCCAGTGACTAGCTCCTTTGTTGTGCTAATATTTATTTATTTATTTGTGCACTTTTATTATCAAATCTCGCGAGTTTAGAAGGGGGAAAAAAGAAAAGATTTTGTAATTCGGTTTGATTGGAGTGGAATGTATGTCATTTGTGTTGTTTTTTGTGATTAAAAAATGTAGTTCCGACGCGATGAGAACCTGTTTCTGGTGAAAATAAATGGAAGCGAATTCACATGTTAATTATTTTGGAATATTGTGCGGGTGGATATACAAACACATTAATTGAATGGGCAGAATTATAGGTGTAGTCGCAAGTTGTTTCTTAATAAAGATTTGCTATTACTTCTTCCATAATTGTTTTATCAAACCCAGCAAGGTTGTGACGAAGTTTAGTATAATGAAAAAATTTTTAACTTGTCTTTTTATTTTATTTTTAATTTATATTTTCGTTTTACCCAACTAATGTGTATTATAGATGCATTATTCTAATAAAAAACCATTCTGTCGAAAAAGGATGAATCATTGATGTTAGGAAAAATATTTTAATGACTGTGTTTGTTAATTATTGTTATTAATATTTTTAAAAAACAACTTAATATTTCACCATCCAAGAGAGACGAGGGCATATGTATTGGTCAAAATCTGTGATTATATCTGCGTGATTTTTTAGGATTTTTCTCCTTTTGTAACTAGTTTGAACTGGGAGATTTTAAATCGCATCGAAAATGCCATTTTAAAAATTGCAGTAATTTTCCGAACCTCTTGAGGAAAAAAAAAAAAAAGTCACAAATGCTTTTTTCCTTAAATAATTATTAGATTTTTGTTTTTTAATATCTTCACTTATATTCTTATTATACATAAAATTATTTTAAATTTCATAAATAGTCTACCTCTAAAGCTATAACTCATGTTATAAAATTTAATTCAAGATCTGCAATAGTGTCCATTAATAACATCCCCCAACAACACAGTTCAAAATATTTCCCGAGAAATAAATCATTTTACAAATTAAAAATCTAGGACCTTTTGCTACTAAGTGGAAACTTTTGCATTTAGAAAAATTGATTTAAATCCTTTCCTGTGTCTGGTAGCTACTACTATTTGTCGTTTGGAGGGAAAATATGACCAATTGTACCTGAGTAACATGACCATCTAAGGCGTCGATAATTTCCTCGTTCAACTGTACATCATTAGCTGCTTACTAAAATAGCTGACGGCATAGCGGGAAACCAAAAGGTGCTAACTTTAATGCATTTATCTCTTTGTCCAAGAGCCAGATTCTGAAGTTTCCTGGGGGGAAATCTTTATTTGTAATGGGGTCCATTGATTATCAGTGGGTTTTATTAATATTCAAGACAATAGATCGTGTTGTAAAATTGTGCAATCCACTTCTCTATATTTTCGGTTCTTGAGTGTTCCACCTAGATGCTCCATACCTATATGATCTCAGCATAAGATTTCATTATTTAAAGATCTGTTCACACCAGCGTAAGATAAAACTGATGAACTTTCAGGACGTTTCGGGCGAAATATTTTACTCGTTCTACATTTAGATGAAAGTGGCCAGAACTATTTTTGTGGTAATTTTAAAATTAAACTCAATTATGCCGTATTGAGTTATAAATAGTCAATCTTGCAATGAAACAATTATCAATGGCCAGATGACTTTTTTCCAATGACTCGAAAATAATTTTGTATTTTCTACACTCCGTTGCAGATTTTATTTTATTTTTTTAATTTTATGTTAAAGTCGTTTTGAATTTGTAATGTCTGTTTCAAATACTATTGTCAATATATGTATCATGTTCATGTTATCGTAATCTTGCACAATTTTAAAATGTATACAAGTAAGAAACTTTTATAGATTATTATATAGTGGGGGAAGATAAAGCAGAGGAAAAACTTGTCTCTGGGTGAACTGTGAGCAGGTGGTAGAAAATTGTACCCTCATAAGAAATTTACCATCATGACTAATATATATAAATATTAAAAAATAAAAATAAATAAAATTATGATTAATAGTGTGTTGGGGGGAATAGTCTATTAAAATTAGTAGTTATTATTTTTTTACGTCTTTTTTTATTTTTTTCTTACCGAGTGATTTAATTTTTATTTATTCTTTTTTTCAACCTTTTTCTCCATTTCAAAATTTACTGAACATGCGTTACTAATTGCTTGCAGACACTGTGAGAAAAGAATTTCCTGTGAGAGAATTTTCCAGTTTTTTTCTTATTTATTTATAATCAACAATAAGGGAAATATAACTTTTCATGGCGTACTTTCTAGATCGTAAATCTGTTTTCTTTTGGTTGGTTTGGATATTTTTGCTGTATTTTTTATTTTTTTTATTTTTTTTTTCTTTTCCCCTTCCCTTAACAATTTGATATAGTTGTCAGAGAATTAATTTTGTCTGGTATTCTAACTAAAAAAGTTTTTTTTTTTTTTTTTTTTTTTTTACCTTCTTCGAAATGGGTTGTAAGTTCCAGATTGATTTCCTCCCCCCGCCCCTTTCAGGAGGCGATAACATCGGAAGACATGCTTCAATGATTTTTTTCCTTTTTTATGTAATTAACCTCATTTTATTATAGATATCTTAATTTCTAAATTTCAGAATAATTGTTATTGTAGAAAAAAAAGAAGTGAAGGAATCTAAATTATTTAAATAATTGCTTTAATGACATATTACAATGATTTTTTTTTTTTTTTTTTTTTTTCTGTTTAAACGTTATTTAGATTTCATTAAAAATAAAATTTGTTAAATCTTTCCTGTTTTTGACCTTGATTGTGATATAGATATTTCTTTCTTGCTTTAACTTCATTTTGCGTGAAACCTAAACAAAAAGCTATTAAATATTTAACTTCTTAATACTACAAATTTCTTTCTTTTCTTTTTTTCTCAATATTTTTCCATTTCAATCAAGAGGTAAGATGAATTTTACATTCATTATTTTTCATGAGCAAATAGTATGCCCGAAATTATTTTTATTTATCATTATGATGATTTATTATTTGTTTTATTTTTATGAGTGTCAGTTGTTGTTTTGGTAGATTTTCTAGCGTGTTCGGATGAAGTTTCCTATTTTTTCTAAAGCTGCAAAATATAAACACTAATTTTTATTACTGAAAGTTGATGAGAGTAGTAAAATTTTTATTTTTTATTTCGTTAAAAAATAATTTAAACATTATGAGAAAATTAATAAGACTAATAATAAATGTATGTTTATCATAAGACTCCCTAAGAAATTAAATTAACCCTTTGAGGGACAAGAAAATTTCGCTCACTTAATATCAAAAGCTACCAGATTTTATGAACACGTTTCGAAGAAAAATAAATGATTTTTTCTCGCTAAGTTATAAAAGTAAAATTTTGTTAAAAATTTCCGGGATGAATATTTGTAGTTGAAAATTTAAAATTGGGTGATTATAAAATGTATACCACCGCCATTCGAAGGGTTAAATAGTAAATTAAATAACTTTTTTTTTTTCTGTACTGGCTTCGATGAAAAGTACAAAATTATTTCATTTTTTGCCCAGCACAATCATTTAATTTATAACAGTCATATTCGATTAGCAGACTTTTCGTGTAGGCGGGAATGAGTATGATTTTCAATATAAACATCACATGAAACTTTTTATTTTAATTTTGTTATTTAATTTAATTTTTTTTTTTTTTTTTTTATTAACAAACATTTATTATGGAAGCATTTGAATGTTGCAACAACACACCTTTTTCATTTGTCAGGGTAGAATAATACATGCACGAGGGAAAACAAGTGTCAATATTTTTCTAGACATGCACTACATATGAAACTTTTCCAAGTACTCAGTAGCAGAAACAGTGCAGCATGACAGCGAGCGCTGCAGATTGTTTAAAGCTTTGCGGATTAATTTAACTCTCAAAAACAAATGCTAGACTTAAAAATACGAATGTAATTTATCCATTATGCTTCTATATTACTGTACCTGGCGTATAATTCTTTATTTTCTTTGCAGATGCAAATTTTACATACTTTAGGAATTGCTAATACTTCTTGTGATAAGACTTAGTCCAGCATTTCTAGATCGCAGACAAACTTTGTTTTGCTGCAGATAGGTACAGAAAATTCTGCTACTGGGTTGAAGTACAATATTTTAATCATCTGGGGTAAAGGGCAAAATTAGCAGTAGCCATTGCCACAGGACAACTTAAAAAAAAAAAAAGCAATTAAGGACCATCTCTTAATTGGCCATCTTTTTTCACTCCTTAAAAATGTCTCGAACATGTACCTCTTCACTCCATATACAACCTCATTGTCTTATCAATTTCATTTTAAATGTAAACTATTTCAGCGTTTTATATCATGAATATTTATTTTTACATTTGATTTTACATTAATAATATTAACAGAAATTTTATTCAGAATCTTTAATGAAACAAAGGAAAGTGGCCACTAGTTTAAAATTGCAGCCACTAATGAAATAGTTATTACTAGCCAAAGGTCACTAAGGAATTTTCCCAGTTTAGACTTAGTGTTGCAACGACACATTTATTGGTCCACATTTCAGAGTGAAATAAATGTCACATAAGCGAAAAACATTACATATGATACTGCTTTTAATGTTATCTTTATTATTATTATTATTTTAATTACTTAACTTTGCTTAAAAGTATTGTTTGTTTATTATACAAAGAATTTCAATGTTTTAACGACACATTTGTCAGAATGGAATAAATGTCAACAGGCGAGGAATCTGGAAAACAAAGCATAGGCATCCCTCTTCTTCAGAAATCCCCATCCGTCTTCTTTTTTTCCATTCGATATCCATTCAACTTTTCCTTTCTTTTCTGTTGATTTGCAGCATTCCTTCCTTGTTATCTGATTTGTGCGTGTGTGGCCACAATTTGACCACTGACCATTTTTGTTACCTTCACCTGTCATGACACCCCAGGAGAGGAGCTTCAAATGATGTGTACGTATAACTTTTTCTTATTACTTATACGAATACTACTTTCATCTTGTTGAATAGGAAAGGAGGAATCTAATGAATTGCTTTTCTGGAAACAGAATCAGCATGATGCAAACTTTCCCTGTCACCTGCAGGGTTATACAGGGGTTATTTCGTCAATTGCGAATAAATGAATTTTTGTTCTTGATTGTTTTCTTTACAGACAAAAATCTTTAAACTTTAAAGAAAGACTAGTGAACGTACGTAATTCAGTTTGTTTAGCTGCGAGTTTTATGCTGATGTGAAATCCATTTGAAATGAAGCTTAAAAATAAATTTGTTCTTTTATGGAATAATTTGCAAAAGATAGATTTAAATAGACCTGTTATATAATCACCAAAATAATGCCACAACGTTTAAAAGAATGAGGAGGGGGGAGGGGTGTACACTGTTAACATGTAGTTGCCAAAAGCCATGAACTGTATGTTAACGGGAAAATAAAGAATGTCTCTCATGTATAGAGTTTCGGAAAACCAATGCGAAAATACCTTTAGAATATCTGCCGCAATCGAAATTAAGTGTTTTTGTTACGCAATTAATCCAGTATCATTATTTTTTTAAATAAATTTTTTTATTGAGTAATTTCATCAAGATTTTGTGTGCAAGTAGCATTCATTTGAAGGATCCCTACAACTCCCGTTTAGTAAAATAAGAATAACTTTGTATTCTGCCTAAATAAGGGAAATTATTTATCATGTTTATTTATTCCTTAATTTTTCATTAAATATTTTTTAATTAGTTAAAAATAACAAAATTAAATATTTTTTGATTTAAATCGCAAGTGTCTAAAAAAACAAATACCAGATTTTTTTCCCCCTTCCTTTTCCGTTTTAGAATAGTTCTAAAAACAATAAATAAAATCTGTAGTAAAAATAATAAACAATTGATATAATAAAAACCAAATTTAAAATGAGATAATGAATACAAAAAATTTAAAACTTTAAAAATACATATTAATTAAAAACATTAAAATATACGACAAACGTTTCGGCTAGAACACTAGCCCTCCTCAGTGTTAAACATACAAGCACAGCATTTACAAAAATTCATAGTACATCACGCTTTTACTAAAATGCAACATTCTGCCTTGAACGAGGCGAAAGCTAATCTTCCTGAATATATAATCTTGTTATGGTGTATTATGAATTTTTGTAAATGTTGTGCTTGTATGTTTGACACTGAGGAGGGTTAGTGTTCTAGCCGAAACGGCTGTCGTATATTTTAATGTTTTTAATTAAAATGTATTTTTAAAGTTTTAAATTTTTTGTATTCATTATCTCATTTTAAATGTTACATTGGTTTTAATATATTAATGAGACGTATAAATTATGTTTAATTTTATTAAATTGATATAATACTAAAAACTTTTTAAAATAACTTTGTGCATGATCTTACTGTAGAATACGAAATGAAACTTTTGAGCGTTGCATTTCATTTAAACACATCATGGTTGCTATAGCCAAAAAAAGGTTCCAGATATATTTCAGCTTAGTGGACATAACACCGACCAGATCATTTTCTCAGTTCATTCTGAATGCGTAAGCACAATTAGATTTCCAAAGCCTGTGATATAAATTCCATGCCGATAGCCTTTGGCGATGCAAGGTCACCATTATATTTTGAACCCACTCCTATCACAGTCTTGTCTTGTGCCAGAAATTATTTTAGCCAAGTATTTATTTAAACTCTTTTCTCGCTTCGTTAACGAGCGAATTACAATTGTATACTTTGAAAGTTTTCGCAGAATAAATTCGACATTTTTTTTTTTTTTTTTTTTTTTCTTCTGTTATAAGTTTATTTGTTGAAGAGCAATTGTTTATTTACGATGCGGTTATTAAGCACTTCCTATAAAATTTGCAATTTTCATATTCTATTCTATATTATACTCTTGCCTGTTAAAATAAACTGTGAAATTCCACGTTGGTATTGTTTCTTTAAATTGTATTTTCAGGAATAAGATTTTTTTTTTTTTTTTTTTTTTTTTTTTTTTTGTCTTAGAGTAAATTCCTTTAGTTATTATTTTATTTTACTAAAATTCAGTATACCTCAATACCTCCATGCTTTCTGAAGTTTGTATTATTTTCTTACTTTCACCCAAATCTCATACATTTTTTTTTTTTTTTTTTTTTTTTTTTGCATATTCTATTACATTGTTCTATTAATGAATAAATAATCTTTTAACTTATGTCTTTTTTTTATCAACATGAGAAATTTTTTTAACAATATTGTTTAGAATCCGAATTTAAAATTCCAACGATTTATTTTACATTTCGAATATTTAGATTATTGTTTCGAAAGAGAAGGAGAAAAGGGTTAAATTTAGAGAGATGCTTTATTTTATTTATTTATCATTTAAATAAACAAATGAATAAATAAGAAATAAAATAACTTCAAAAAATCTGTGTCAAAAATACAAAAAGGGGGGGAAAAAAAGGGAGAGAGAGAGAAAAGAAAAGAAAAACGTTTATTTTTTAAATGTTGGGAAATTTTGCTAATTTTCTTGAATTTTTATTCAGGGTGACTAGCAGTCAAAGAAAATCAAGGAATCTGGAAAAGTCAGGGAATTTTAACAAATTTTGTGAAAATAAGCTATGTTAATCATTAAATTATTAATGATATTTTAAATCACTAAATTTTTTGCTAGTGTCGTGAAATTTTCATCGAAAATAGACGTGAGAGTCAGGGAATTTGAAAAGGTTTAAATGCTAGCCACCCTGTTATTTATTGTTATTTTAAATTTATTTTATTCATTTATTATGCCGGAGAGGGATGAAATCAGGAATTTTTAGATAAAAATTAACTCGTCTATTTTTTTTTTTTTTTTTTTTTAAGTTTCCATTTTTAAAGAAGTTCTTACATTCTAGTATTTAAGAGATTTTCTATAAGTTTTCATATCGTTATTTGTATTTTTAGTAATTCCTAGATTTGTTATAAGGAAAACAAATATCATGCAATGAGTTATCTTTATTTTTTAATTCTCTGTGCTAACACGTATTCTCTTAATTATTTACAAATTAGAGAAAGTATTTTCTCGCTTCATTTAAAATCCCGAAAAAATTATTTAGCAAAGATTCATAACAAATATCCAAATAAATCCATTTTAGTTTTTGTTTTAATTTAGATTTTAAAACACAATTTTAAATCCTGAAAATTTCACCATTCAATCATAAAAATATTTCCTATAAATTAACTTGTCAGTGGACACACAAAAGAATGCACATATATTATTAGAATATACATTTAAATTTTTAAACTACTCCTATTGTAATAATGAGGAATCGAAGGGGAAGGGGAATATAAATTTACCTGGTGTGCTTAAAATTTATTTAAAAAATCCAAAAAATAAAATTTACTTTTTAAAAAGGAAAATAGTATTCAAGTAATTTTAATATGCCTAAATGTTTTCATACATCAGTGCATATTTCTGCAAAATTTCATAATTTTACGACAGTAATTAAAAAAAAAAAAATCTCTAAATGCATATTTACTACATTTTTTATTTATTTATTTATTTTTATTTAATTATTATTTCAACTGCATTCCGTTTACTATGTTAAATTACAGAACATGAGAATCTACAACTACATACATATTTGTTAGTGGCATTTTGAAATACTTTTATTTTGTCCGTTCAAGAGACCGAATGGGGTTTAGTTGCTTAACTCAATATTTATTGTGCTTTTCCATGAAGAACTAGTATGTTGTGGCCACCACATGACTTTCTTCTATCTTTTCCTATACAAATTCACTCAGCAACAATAATAAAAAAAAAAAAAAAAAAAAAAAAGTGGGACTTTGACAAAATTTTGGGTAAAATATGAAAATTATTCTAAGTTTGTCAAAACACGGAAACCGTTTTGTCAAAGTCCCACTTTTTTTTTTTCCTCTCCCGTTAATTCTATCAAACTCCTACGGTTTCCGTGTTCTGACAAACTTAAACAAATTTTTGCATTTTCCCCCCAATTTTGTCAAAGTCCCACGGTTTCCGTGTTTTGACAAATTTAGAATAATTTTCACATTTTACCCAAAATTTTGTCAAAGTTTGTCAAAACACGGAAACCGTGCAACTTTGACAAAATTAGGGGAAAAAAGCAAAAATTAGTTTAAGTTTGTCAGAACACGGAAACCGTGGGAGTTTGATAAAATTAAGGGGAGAGAGAAAAAAAAAAGTTTTTTTTTCTAAGTTTTTTTTTCGTAAAAAGTAAAAAAAATCGATAACTTTGTTTTAAATTATCACAGATTTATAGTTCAACCATTCGTTTTAAAGGTACTGACGAGACCTTTCGAAAGATACCCATCTTGAAAATTTTTGCCTTTATTACCCTGTTGAAAATTTAGAAAAAGCGGGATGGCAACGCAACCTGTAAGACGATTTTTACCAAAAGTTGATAGGCACTAATTTATGTCAAGGTGCAACTACATACCAATTTGTATGAAATTCTGTGCAGTAGTTCCAGAGATACAGTTGCCACAAAATTTTGTCACACACACACACACAGACAGACAGACAGACAGACAGACAGACATTTTCTAAAAATGGTAAAATCGTGTTCTACATCTCTCAAAACGTGCAAATCCATCAAAAACCCGAAATCGAAAATTTTTACGAATCCAATACTTTCTTCTATTGAAGATAGAAGAAAGTAAAAATGGGAAAGGAAACATGTATTTTTTCTCTTCGTTCATTTCTTTAATTGATATTCACTAAAATAATACCTCCTAAGACTTTATTTATTGCTTCTTTTTTTACTTTCTCTTACCCATAAGGTAGAGAAAGTATTGTTTTTGGCTCAAATTTTCGAACGCGAAATTTTGTTATATTTACACGTTTTGAAGTCCCCTGAATACGAAAGTCATGTTTTTAGCAAATGGTCTGTGTGTGTGTGTGTGTGTCTGTCTGTTATCAGCATATCTCAAAACAAATTATGGCAGAAAGTTCAAACTTGGTATTCTAAATGTGTATCATATAGGGCTGCTACAGTAAGCTTTTCGTTAAGATCAAGCAAATGATTCGTGTACAGGGACAATCAAGAGAATTTATTGGGGAAATTGCAGGAAAATAGAGTTTAACATCTATAG